>JAVFHW010072527.1:0-44091 GCA_032159205.1 Eurystomus glaucurus suahelicus
TTTTTTTTTTTTTAATCTGAAAATACAATATAAACATGTTAAATTACACTGAATGTCAGTTCAGCAACTACTAATTAAAATAATTTTAACCTCATTAAAATACAGAAAAATTATGCTTAAAACAGTTGCCATCAATGACTCTTCCATGGAATCATAGAATGTTCTGGGCTGGAAAGGTCGTATAGTTCCAACCCCCTGACATGGGCAGGGACACCTCCCACTAGAGCAGGCTGTGCAGGGCCACATCCAACCTGGTCTTGAACACATCCAGGGATGGAAAATCCACAACTTCCCTGGGCAACCTGTTCCAGTGTCTCACCACCCTACTAGTAAAGAACTTCCTCCTTGCATCTAGTCTAAATCTACCTTCTTCCAGTTTGAACCCATTACACCTTGTCCTATCACTACAAGCCCTTGTAAAAAGTCCCTCCCCAGCTCTCTTGTAGGCCCCCTTCAGATACCTGAAGGCTGCAATAAGGTCTCCCCGGAGTCTTCCCTTCTCAAGGCTGTACAACCTGAAATTCGCAAGATCATTACAATAGGGTTGAACAAGAACACCTATACAGCAGTACTAAAAGAACTTAAAAGAATAATTAATTCTGTTAGCTGAAGGAATCTGGATTTTATTTGAAGTGTGGAAGATTGGTCAGAGAGAATTAAAGAGTTACACGAGCTATCTCAAATTCATGTAGACTCTTCTGAGTTACTGCGGTCACAGTTTAACTTTTTCTGTAACCATCTTATATGTTGTTCTCACCAAACACAATAAATTCAGTATATTTCTGAATCAGTTCAACTATTCTAACTAGTTTCCACAAATGTTGTTAAGGCTTTATCCTTCTGCCTGAGAAACTGTTTTGTTTGGCATTGCAAATCAGTGTGGCTGCCTAAAAATCCAAGAAAAAAATGTTCTAAACTAGGAGTACAGGTGTTGTCCAGACAGTGGAATACAGTTTTCCATTTTAAGTGTACTGTACTGCTTTGGAAAACAGTGGATTCTAATGGTGTTAGAATCAACATATGCTCTTAACAAAGTCTTTCTAAATCATTGGCTTGCAGTATGGTATCATTTCTGCCTAACAATAACTTTTCATTGCAGTAATTTGTAAGACTGGCAAGAATTAACATGTGTTTGTTACATGCTCGAACATGCAACACGTTGTATGAACACTTAGCAGCACTATGCCAGTACTTGGATGATGCTCATGTATTGTGAGAATATTTTTTCAGATGGATGCATAAATGTTGGGGTGGGGATTATTCTGTTTGTTTCTTCCTGATAATTCCTTTTAATTACTTGTTTTTCAGATAATGGAGGACAGACTTTGGCAGGTGGAAATAACTGGCCACTCAGAGGAAGAAAATGGACTCTCTGGGAAGGAGGAGTGAGAGGTGTAGGCTTTGTTGCAAGTCCTCTGCTGAAACAAAAAGGTGTAGAAAGTCATGAACTTATCCATATCTCTGACTGGCTGCCAACACTGGTGCACCTTGCTGGAGGACATACCAATGGCACTAAGCCTTTGGATGGCTTTGATGTTTGGAAAGCTATCAGGTAACTTGCATGTCAAATCACTGAGTCAACTGAGTCAACATTCTGGTATGAGAAGAATTTAATCAGCCCAGGGAACAGAGTTGGAACTGGGAGGGATGGGGAGGGGGCGGGCATGGGATATTACATGTCCTTTTCCTAAATAAAGGGAAGGGAAGGTATAAGTGCAGTTAACTTTGCTATCCATGAGAGAATTATCCAGGTTGCAAATTACACCTGCTCTCAGATGCAAAACCTCCATACAGCTTTAACTTGTATGTTGAATTTGTCAGTGTGGACACAGCAGTGCGCAAATATGGTATACTTTTTCAAGAATACTCTGTGATCCAGGAGTATGTTAACTGATTTTACACAGCATGGAGTACAAGTTAGTAAATTTTATGAACCTATCCCTGCTCTCCACAGAGCCCAGCTGCGTGTCTCTGCAGTATGCATCTGGAATTGTACATGTGGGAAATCTATGCAGACATTAAACTCATGGAGCATGGATTCCACTTTGATGGTTTGTTAGCACAGTACAGGACCTGTCAGGTTGGCTCAAAGTGTATCCATCTGAATAGGTCCATACTGTGCTGTCCAGTGTCTCAAAGAGCTTGTGAGGTTGAGTACAAAAGCAGACTTGACTTGGTTCCTGAGAGGTCCTGATGTTGTGCCTGGTTTAAGCAATCTGGAGCACAGTGCAGACATGCGTAGCAATGATTTAGGACAGAAAGTTTGATTACTGCTAAAGCAGAATAAAAGGACTAGCAGTTCTATTTCCTACATGCCATTCATTTGAGAATTAGCGTTTGATTTCTTTTGATAGTCTTTGTTCTGATTTTATAGCAGTCAGACAATATTATATTTTTGTGTGTTACAGCCTTCTGTCCATTTCTCAGAGTTCCCACACCAGCTTTTAGAAGTGTAGCTATTTATGTAGCAATTGCTGAATTTTCTGCAATTTTCTACATAGTGCATTACATTAAACACTGACTTTTATGTGTCTTAGCATCCTAGACTGTGAATTACGGGAGTTAGTTCCCAAGCAAGCATGAGCTGGTGTGTTGTTTGGGTTAGAGATTGCAATTAGAAATTGAGAGTTAGAGCAGGCAGAGTTGAACCTGGCTACCTGTCCCTGGTTAGACTTATATAGACCTAGAAGCAAAAAATAAAAAACCAACACCCCACCCGCAAGAAAACCCAAAGCCATTTATTGAATTCGTAATTGTTTTGTTTGTACCTTTAGTAGGTTTACCTGTTTTGAAACTGCTAAGCTTGATTTCTTTCTAGAGCTGCCTCTGTTTCTGAGGAGCTATGGGGTAGTTTTCTGTACTAGTTGGAGTTTGCAGAGAGCTCATGGCTTTGTGCCCAGGTGTACTGTATGGCTCTCTTCCAAGTGGAAGAAGATAAGGATGTGTATAATTGAGGCCAGGAATCATTAACTGCCAGGAAGGAATGGAGACTCCTGTCCAGCCAGAGAAAGTAAAATGTTCTACATGCAAGTGTTACTGTGGGAAAACAGCATCAGTGAGATCCTGGGTACTCTTAAACCATGGACTTTTCTTCCAGCTACCAATGGATTTCCTGCCTGCTTTAGGTTCAGTTCCAACCACGTGTTCTTTGTCATGGGCTCATCTTGTCAGATCAGGTTACTTCAGCAGAAAAATTACATATGGGGAAGCACAGGTACAGCTCTGCATCCCCTGCATGCTCCTGGCATTTGAATCTTACCTCTTTGTGGAGGGACTAAATGCAATGTTTACTGGCACTGTAGGGAATAGGTGACTTCCAGTGTTTTTAATTGTGTCAACTGGAGGGCCTCTGTCCAGAGAGGAAAAAAGCCATTTTTTTGTGAATTGTGAGGCTGCTCTTTGGCTGACCTCCAGCCAAAATGTCAAATTTAACGTGATTTTCCCATGTAACCAGGAGAAATGAGTGTATTAAATTTCATGATCATAACTCAAAAGGTCACTTGAATATTGGATAGCAAACAATGAAGGCATAGTGCCCTTTTGGTGACATCTGATGGAAAGTTCAAATATCTTGCTTTTCTTGGACCAGATAGCTCATAATGAGTGAAATTATAATTTGCTAAGATTCTACCTCATCTGAAAAAAAGGAAATTAATATCCAATCACTGTGTTACATCTGTATTTTTTTCAGTACAGTCTAATACAAATATCTGCACATGCTTATTATGATTTATTTCTTCTGTGGACTTTAATCCTAAGCCCACTGTTTCACGTGTGTAATCAAAAGGAAAAAAACATTATAAGTTTGGAATCTTGACTTAGATATTCAGAAGAATATATGGGACAATGCAGATGTCTCAGAATTCACAAAACTATTGGATCCATTCCATTATGTGTCTGATATCTCTGTATAAATGGTTAGTATTTAAAGGATGTGTTCTTAATATTAATAAACAGAAATAATATGGTCCTGAAAATAAATATGTGTAAATATATACATTTTGCATATAGATCATGTTATAAGTAATATAGAAATCAGATATAAATTTTGAAATCTGAATTAGAAATTTGAAATCCTCGTCCAAATTGAACTTTCTGTCATGTTTTCCAGAGGCTTGGTAGTCCAAACAGGACACTGATTAATACTAAGTTCTTGTTATAAGTAGAAGTGCTGAAAGCTACACGTGTATCCAACTGTTCATTTCAGACCTCCTCTACTTAATTTTGACCTGAAGAACCAGAAGAAGGTTAATGGTTAAGAGCAAATGGCATAAAAAGAGCATTCAGGAGCACATGTTTCTTGTGGACAAAAATATTCTCTGTTGCATTCTTTTTAGCTAGCTAAAATGCATGAAACTAAGGAAACACAATGTTCTTGTTCTCGTTGCTTGAACTTTTCTTAGGTAGAAATTTGTATGCTGCTTAAAAGCTCTTTGACAAGGACTTTGAACTCAAAAGCTTGTCTGCTCTTTCTAAATTGATCTGCTGACCTATTAGTGTAGGCAATACTGTTGCAACACTGTTATCAGCAAGAGACCTAAGAGAAGTGGAATGTGATTTTATTTGAAATAGAAACTGAAATAAAGCAGGTTATACTTGCACTCTCACAAGTCTGACACTCACTCACCAAAAGGTGTGTGCCTAGGAAGTCTGCCCAGCAGCCAGGCACCAGGGCAGAGGTTTTCAAGCCATCCATCTGGCAGCCAGGCACCACAGTGTTTGTGACCAGATGTTAGTCCCAGAATCTGCTGCTGTGGTGCAGAGGTCCAGGAATGCCAGCTATGAAATCCTTCTAACATCTTCTGTGTTCTTCTTAGATTGCATGTGTTCTGGTTATGCCTCTTGGTACCTTTTTGGTGCCGCTTCTCTGTCCTGGTCCCACCTTTGTGAGTCACCAGGTGACATCACTGTTTTGTCTCCAGATGCCCTGTGAAAGTGGACTACACATGTTGAGGTCTTACTGACCTGAATCTGTATGTCATTAACACAGGTTATTATGAGAACCCTTTCCCTGCTGTGTGTTCATGTTTTTGTCTCCACATGCAGATCTTCCCAGTCTTTCTCCATTCATACTAATCTTGGCCTTTGTGCTACAGTTTTCCACAGTAAAAGATAGAAGGCCACCAAAAAACTTCATTTTCCAAGTACCTTTGGAATGAAACTTAGTTTTACCTTTAATGTCTCTGTCTTCTTTTCAAAAATAACTTAGGATGGTATCCCTGTACCAACTCTTTTTTGAATATTCATCAGACCATTCCAGCCTTAGGTATAAACCTTCTACTTAAATCATAATAGACTGTGCTTTTCTAATACCTTAGATTATCATGGGTAACACTACAGTATAGCTAGAACTTCGAAACCCATGTACATATTATAAATTATTTCTGACAATGCAGTGATAATATCACTAGTACACTTTACAAAAATATAATTGAGAATACCAAGAACAATTAATAGAAAACAACACTAAAATGCAACTAGTCAAGGAATCTAAACTGTACTGCGTGCTTCCAAGTATGTGTCTCAAAAGTCACTTGCATTTCTAAGAAGCATCTGTTCTCCACATGCTTACTATTGAAACTGAGCACTAGGCAAAATAATTTTCCTTATGTATAAATCTGCCCTGGTTTATACATTGTTTTGATGTATTTTGCTATTCAGCACTGAATATCAAGCGTGTCCACACTCTCAGAAGCATTTTATGCTTGCCAATGTGACACCCATCTATAAGAAGGGCAGGAAGGATGATCCGGGGAACTACAGGCCTGTCAGCCTGACCTCGGTCCTGGGAAAGGTTATGGAACAGCTCATCTTGGGGGTGATCACACGGCAAGTGCAGGACAATGGGGGGATCAGGCCCAGCCAACATGGGTTCATGAAGGGCAAGTCCTGTTTAACCAACCTGATCTCCTTCTATGATCAGGTGACCCGCCTAGTGGATAAGGGAAAAGCGGTGGATGTTGTCTATCTGGACTTCAGGAAGGCATTTGACACCGTTTCCCACAGCATTCTGCTGGAGAAGCTGGCAGCTCATGGCATAGACAGGAGGACTCTTCACTGGGTTAGAAACTGGCTGGCCGAGCCCAGAGGGTGGTAGTGAACGGAGTAAAATCCAGTTGGCGACTGGTCACAAGCGGTGTCCCTCAGGGCTCAGTTTTGGGACCTGTCTTGTTTAATATCTTCATCAATGACCTGGACGAGGGAATTGAATGCACCCTCAGTAAATTTGCAGATGACACAAAATTAAGCACAAGTGTCGATCTGCTTGATGGTAGGAAGGCTCTGCAGCGGGATCTGGACAGGCTGGAGCGATGGGCTGAGGTCAATTGTATGAGGTTTAACAAAGCCAAGTGCCGGGTCATGCACTTTGGTCACAACAACCCCCAGCAACGCTACAGGCTTGGGGAGGAGTGGCTGGAGAGCTGCCTGGCAGAAAAGGATCTGGGGGTGCTGGTGGACAGCCGGCTGAACATGAGCCAGCAGTGTGCCCAGGTGGCCAAGAAGGCCAACGGCATCCTGGCCTGTATCAGAAACGGTGTGAGCAGCAGGAGGAGGGAGGTAATTGTGCCCCTGTACTCAGCACTCGTGAGACCGCACCTTGAGTACTGTGTCCAGTTTTGGTCACCACAGTACAAGAAGGACATTGAGGTGCTGGAGCGGGTACAGAGAAGGGCAACAAGGCTGGTGAAAGGGCTGGAGAGCATGCCCTATGAAGAATGGCTGAGGGAACTGGCTTTGTTTAGTCTAGAGAAGAGGAGACTGAGAGGAGACCTCATTGCCCTCTACAACTACCTGAAAGGAGGTTGTAGCGAGGCTGGTGTTGGTCTCTTCTCTCAAATTAGTAATGATAGGATGAGGGGAAATGGCCTGGAGTTGCGTCAGGGGAGGTTTAGATTAGATATTAGGAAGAAATTCTCCACTGAGAGGGTAGTTAGGCACTGGAATGGACTGCCCAGAGAGGTGGTGGAGTCACCATCCCTGGAGGTGTTTAAAGAACGAATAGATGCAGTGCTTGAGGATATGGTGTAGTGGTGAGAGAGGATTTGGTGTAGTGGTTAGAGTGATGCTAGGAGAAGGTTGGACTTGATGACCCTGGAGGTCCTTTCCAACCATAACGATTCTGTGATTCTGTGTGATTTTGCATTAAGAGAAAAATGGAAAACCAAATGGTAGTACACATGAAGCAGTATGATAGGCACTGAGAGACTCAGGATAAAATGCAGTCAAAATAACTAGTAGTTCTTCAACTAGCTTGCTAGCAAGCGTAGACTTTCAAGTTTTACTCATTCGTTTTGCAGGGCAAGTTTTGGTTTGTTATTTTTGTAGTTTTGGAAATATCAGAATTGATTGGATTAAATAAATGAAGCAAGATCAGCTTGAAGTCTTGTATACCAAATGGTTACATTCATTTCAGGAATTAAGCACATGTTTGAAAAAATTTTCATTGTTGTAGTATAAATTAATGCTGAAGAAAGAGCAATCTAAAGCTAGGAGTAATGTTTATTTCCAGCATAGCTGAAATGTAATTATTTTAGGAAAGCATGTACAGATATGACCCAGAGAAATACAATATATGGCAAGATTATAAAGATTTAGATTTTGCTGAGTGACACTGAGGATGTTTTTGTATGGGATAAACATATTTACCCTGAAAAACCTTGGATTCCTTCCTAAGGACATTTTCTGCCTATTTAACAACATCAAAAGTGAAAGATTGCATCTAGATGTTTGTTCACATTCACTAAGGAGGAATAGATCTTTCTGTATGTTTTAAAAACTTTGCAAAGCAGAAGACAGAGTGATGTTCTCAGCATAAACTACCTGATTCTCATACCAACTCTGAAGTTAGTCCACATGCTTTCATCAGGATGTTCTTGATGTTCCAAGAGGACTTTCTTGGAAAAAGAGTACCTTTTAACTGCTCAATTAAATAGTCGGATGTGGTAGTATGATAACCAGACAAAATAAAAGGTTCTTTATTTTCAGGGGGAGGGGCAATGTTTTAGAATATTGGAGTCTAAAATTAAATATTCTAAAATTAGAGCATTGTAGGATATGGTTATGCTGGAACCTACTAAAACACAAAGGCAGGATTCCCCAGAGGGTCTTACTGCTTTCTTATTCTACCTCTCTTGGCTAGACTATATTCCTGATGCGAAATATCCTTGGCAGATGTTGAGATTGTGTCTTTTGAGAGGACTAAGGTCAGTGTGGAGCTCCATAAATAGGAAGGTGGACAGAGTTTAGGCACAGGGAAAGGGAACTCTGCTACAAGTGTAAATGCTCTACTTGTCCCCAGGATGTTGTTTATATTTTCCTGATGTCCTTTTCTGTCAGCCAGCTGCTTTCTTCAGCATACAATGCCAACTTTTCTCTGGCTATTGTTCTGTGAATAATATATGCTGGTTATAAACCTCCACGTTGTGTGCAACAGAATTACTGGAATAACACCCAAACTGAACAAGCAGTTCAGTGCCAGTTAATAGTGCTACAGAGCTTAATGCAGTAATGCTATAAGCTTCGGGGAGTATGTCTCATGATTATATATAAATCACATTTCCAAGTTACTATTACCGATATTCTATCCCAGAAAAATGATTGATTCAATAAAAATGACAACTGCAGTATGAAAATCTTAAATTAATGTTTATAGCCATGTTTATTATATGGTATTCACCCTCCAGAATAAAAGCTATGAAGGAAATCACCTTTAGTGATATGATAGTAATACTACTCTGCTCGAATCACATGAATATCCTTAGTTCTGACTTCCTGCCTACTGTGGTACTGTATGAATACTTAATGTGTAAAACAGGAGAAGCACATGGCAGTAAGTTACTTATTTCTTCTGTATTTCATCCTGGTGGAAGATAACTACATTCCTTAGTGCAACTCTGATATTTGCTTACTTTTAAAAGGATACTGAAAAGTGCAGACACAGCTCAGAAACTGCAAAATATGATAATTTCCCCAAGTAGTTACTGCGGAATCATTCACGTTATATAAATTTGCATCCTAGTGTAACTTGTGCTGACTGGTTCATGTTACTGTTACGTATGAACGAATGGTGAAAGGAACACTTCACCACAGCTGTAAATAGACCATCTAGAGACATTAAGAGTCTATTAAATCTAAGCTAAAATTTGGTCAAACAAGGCCAGGCATTCCTTGGTTAAGAGTGTGACTACTATAGATATTAGGACACACATACATGTTAACCTTTCCCTCACATTTTGGGAAAAACATTTTTGTTGCAGTTTTTATACACTGAATTACTAACACTGCAGGTTAATTATTGTACTTCTTCTGTATTAATTGCAAGACTGTATTATCAGAACACATTTAACCTTTCATCCAATCCTCCTTGATAATTTTGTACTTATTCAAATGTGTAGCATCCAGAAATGGCTTTAGAAATGGAATAGAGCAATATTAATTTTCATTAGTTGTTATTGAAAATTTTAAATTACAGGTGGATGTTGTTTAATTATATATTTTCTATATTAAAATAATAGTAATCTTTGAAGTTTCCACCAAGTTTTATATTACCTGATTTTTTTATTCTTAATGTCAAGTTGTTTAGGGGCCCTGATTGAATTTTTGAATCTTAAATGAAGCCCCTTAACAAAAAGAAACCATGTTATTTGGAAGTTTCAAAAAAAATATGTTTATGTTGACTGTCAAGTAATAAAATATTGTAATGTCATGATGTAGCCAAGGTTCTCTTTAATTATGTCTTCCTACTCATGTTGCCCTTTATAAGGAGTAAATTTGCTTTACTGTTCTTTTAGGATTGGGATTTACTTGACTCAGAAAATTTATGGGTAAATTCAGAGGCTCAATCCATACTATTCCCATGTAATCAATGGCTAGAAAAAGTGATTTTAAAATTTCTTTTTTCCACAAGAAGATTCAGAGTATCTAAATAATCCTTGTGACCAATATTACAAGTTGAAGGTGGGTTTTTTAAGGGGTGGCCAATGACTCTAGTGTTTTTTGAGACTCTCAGCCTTTCAGCACTTGCTCATGTACGCAGAGAGCTTAGCAAATTCCATGCCAGCTTGTGGTGCAAAATTTGATTTTTAAAGTTGATTATTGTAAAACCCCGCTTTGGTAGGGCTGATTCTGTACTCTGTAAACTTATGAATAATCCCAGTAAACACCAGTGCAGTCAGGGAGGACTGATGGGGCACAAGCTGTTCATACTAGGCTGGAAAGGAGCATTCAGATTAAATTCAATAGCAACTAATTTATTGTTATGAGCTTATTTTGTATTAGGATGACAAAACCCCTTAAAATAAAACATGCAGAATCCTAATGAGCTTTGGAAGGAAATTAACATTTCCTTTTGAAATCTCTCCTAGTGAAGGAAGACCTTCCCCCAGAGTGGAACTGCTGCATAACATAGACCCCATGTTTGTGGATGACTTCCCATGTGAGTATGCTACTGATTGTTCAAGACTTACTAAACCTACAGTTTATCTTCTGAACGCTCCTTGTTGTCCTTAAGTAAGTATTTCCTTCTAGGTAAAACAAAATAGACTAGGATGCCTTCTGCTTTTCAGTAAATAGCTTTAAAGTACAGAAACATCATCCCCCAGGTGCTGTAAGTACTTACTGAATCATGACCAATGCACGCTTCCTCTTTTGGAGAGCTTTGAAGCAGTGCTGAGTAATGAAGTACCTCGGGGCATGAAAATGTTGAGGAGCAGCCATGTGCTTGAGGTGCACAGGGAGGCACCCTACCATAAAACCCTACCAAACCCTGTCTTCAGTGCGCCAGTTTGGTGAGTAGCTCTCTAGTTATGAGAAGCTGAGAAGTTCCAAGCCTTGTGTTTGCTTTTGTTCCATAGTCATATGGGTTGGTTCTTGAATGTCATAATCACAGAGCTTAAGTTTGCCAGTTCTATAGCTCCACACCATCTCTTTTATGATTCAGCATTATTAGTTTTCTAAGGACTACAAAGTTTTGAAGTGGAGATTTTTTTCATACAGAACATTGGAGCAGGTCTTTTCCAGTGTTTTTATGGCACTTCTGTATGTAATTAAATGAAGAAGTAAATCCAGGCAGAGGAAGAGTAGTGCAGTGGGGACAGTGATCTGTTGTTTGCAAGACAGAAACACGTTGTGCTGCAGTAACTGGATGGAAAGGGATATGGTGGCCTTCTGCAATGCACAGCTGGTTCTATGATGATTTTCTCAGAGAGAGTATTCCTTCTAAGGAACATTATGCCTTTCTAGTGCTGGCTGGACAGCACTGCTTGCAGATAATTCCTACATAGTGGGGGAATTAAGGTGTAGCTACTCCAGTTTCCCTGCAAAGGGTGCTCAGTGAGTCGTAGCATTCCTGTACAATGTGATTGACCTCAGCAGAGTAGTCAAATTCCTGGTGTAAATAGGAGGGGGGTGAGTAGAGTAGGTTTTCAGGAGCCTAAGGAAATATTTATCCAGATTGCTTCTGTGGTGCCATGCTCTGATGATACCTCACTGTTTGCTACATGTGGTATGTTCATCCTTAATTTTTATGTGCGTTGTGCGAGATGTGGGCAGGAAGCAGGGCAGATGGGCTGAAGCTGTAGTAAGTGAAGCTTTCATGCTGGATGACATGTGACTTCTAAGCGTCACGAACAGAGGAAGGGGTATGTGTACCTGTAAATTTAAAGTGTTTTTATGCACCTTTCAAAACTAGAGTCATTAAAAACAAAAATGTAACTACACTCACATGTCCTTTATGCTCCATACAGAATTTCCCTGTTTCTTCTCACCAAAGGCCTGTAATTTTGGCAAGTTACTTTGTGCCACCTGTTTTACTTTCTCCCTTAATTGCACTTCTGGTCATGAACAGGTAGAGTTGATCTTCAAATTAGTATACCTTACATTTTTCCTGGGTTTGATTTTATGATTATATTAATGAAGGATCTAAAAGTAAGTAATTGCATTTCTGATAGGTTTGACAAGATATATCACTGTTATACATGAAAAAATATACATTAAGCTGTGCTTTTTCAGACCACTGTTCTTTTAATTAATGTATTATTTCCAATGCAACAGAGCATGTTAATTTATAGTCCACTGTTGGGAACAAGAAATCCAGCTTTCTTTGTACTTCATCTGCTGTCATAATATGCTCAGTTTCTTATAAATTAACTGGAAGTTGAGATGAGTTTGTGCTTTGCAGGATGAGTCATTTTATTATTTATGAATCTGTTTTTGACCCAGCTAGTGAAATTATGCTTTGTCATATAAAGATTAAAATTTCTGTTTAGCAATCTGAGTTAGTAGGAGTAACTGTATATGTATGTAACTCGATTTAGTGTCTGTTTTTCATTTGTGCAAACTGAGTAATAAGTTTAGAATTAAGATCCAGATAAATTATGTTGGTGTCTGATTATGGATAGATTAGGGAGACACAAAGCTTGGAATATGTAAGTACTTCCATATTTTCAGCAATCATGTCTCTCTTCATGTTTAAAAAAAAACAAAAAAAAACCCAACAAGAAACAAAACCATGTTAAACTGCTCATACAATCTTCCGATCACCAAGGTGATAAACTGTGTGTCATTCTGAACTCTCACTATTTCCTTGACTGTGTTTGTTTCCTTGTCCTAACTGTTTTGAGATGAGAGAACTACAGTGCTAAAAAGTATGTATGTATATTTTGCTGGGTTCCTTCTCACCTCCCATGTAGTCTTTGGCCTTCTTTATGCCCATCTTGCCCTTCTCCAGTCCACTTAAAAAAACCACGTGACCTAAATCATCTTGTGTCAGATGGAGTGCTCTTCTTACACTAATCTGCTCTCTTTTTTTTGGTAGAAATTGAATTAGAAAGTAAAACAATGACTGGAAGATAGAGATTAGCCAAATCTTTAGGTTTGCAGAGTACTGTGGAAGAGCAAAGAGGAAATTAAATCTCAAGATACTGTTAAGCATAACCAAAAAAAAACTTTAAGAGCATTGTGGATGATCAAGCAAGTTCTGATCATAATACTGTTATTAAGGAAGACACAGAACTGTTGTAATTGTGCACACATAGGGAATTAAGTTATTGTTGTATTTGCACTCAGTGCAGAATCAGTGCTTCTGAACTCTTGAGTGCTTTTGCATATAATGTATACATTCCCTCAGCATAATATTTTTATTTAATGGATGCATTTATTTTCATCTCAGTGTGAATAAACTGATACTATATGTTTTTAGCAGCATGAATGATGAGATGTCTTACGTAATTCATTGAATTTTTTACTGAAATAGGAAAACCGAACTATTCTGTTCAGATATTTTGCAGCAAAATAAGCATTCCTTCAGGGAAGAATTTAGGCAAAAGACATTAATTAACCTAGTGTCAACTCAACTGTTACAACCAAGTATTCAACAGAATGTTAAGTTAATGGTAGGACATGCTATCTAGATTACAGAGTTAATTACACCTTTGCTGCTGTAGTCTGTTAGAACTGACCTTGACCTACATGTTTACCATTTCTGGGTAACGTCACGCAACTTTTCAAGTTCTTAGACTGAGCACTGGTTTCTAACCTCTGGGCATCAGCCAGGGTTACTTCAGCAGATCTGATTAATCTACTGATCAGCATCTATCTGCGTTTCAATGACCTTTTAGGAGCTCATGTCCAGTGGTAAATACTACAGCTCTACAGTAGTCTTGTATCAAAGTACTGCACATCTCTCCTATTGTTAATACTAAATAGCATAAGAGAGAAAACAATGTAACCTTGTTCATTTACAGTTCCATTTTACAAAAAAATGCTGACGGGTCTTATTTCACTGGCTCTTTCAAGTACTTGTCTTCTGTCTCAAAGGGCAGACTTTCTTAAATGAAATATAAACCTCTCTAGTGGTCTGAAACATCTTGCAATGTTTTAGACTGAAATCCTCATTTTTCATCTTCAGTGCTAATAAAGGGGTTCCTGTCTCTGACCACAGACTTTCCCCACAGGGTCCCCTGACCTGTGGCAGTCCAGTGGAGTGGTTGGGATTAGAAACAATATCTTCTGTCAATGAACTGATCTGGTTTGCAGTGCTGACCTACAGCAGCTGTGGTGGTGTAACGGAGGAGGTGATGGAACGAAAAACTGGGGTGGGATCTCCAAAAATTAGGATGAGGAGGTGGGGTGGGTTGTAGTCTTCATAATGAAGCCAGTCTGATGGTGAGCTATTGCCAAGATGGCCAGCCTTTCCTATTCCCTTTCTCCTACACTCCTCTCCTTCCTTGGGTTGGATCTGGAAATCACATGGTGACAAGATGAGTATTCTGCCAGATCAGTCTTCAGACTATTCTGGGTGGTGGGTGGAAAGAGGATGAAAGGTTTCAACCACATCAGCCAGTGTAATCAACTTGCCCTGTGGCTGTATGACTGGGAGGGGGCTGGAGGTGTGTGTGGGAGAGTTGAAGTGGGGGGATGGTGGCAGTGGCCACAGAACCCAGTAGCTAAGATCAGCCCAGGCTACCAGGAAACCTCAGCCAGAGGCAGTAGTTTAATGGAGTTCAAGCTAGTGTAGGTCACTGCTGCTACCAAAGAGGAAATCCTGCCTCCCACAGCACCTTACCGCCACTCTCCTCTCTCACAAATCACCAAAACCACTCATGGAGCAAGGTTATGAACCAGGTCAGGATATCAGTTCTGATTTTAATAAACCCCCCCCCCCCCTTTTTTTTTTTTCCCTTTGGATATATGTTGGATAGCCAAGGGCTCATTTTGACACAAAGCACTAGACTGGAAGGAATTTCAGGGTACAGGTGAGACTGATCCTGTTGGCTCTGAAATTAAATCCGGAAGTTTCTGTCTGTGTGACAGAGTGATCCAGCAGGTTTCTGCTGGAGAGGTGCTTCACTTCTTCCCCTCCCTAATCTCAGACAAACTTCTCCTGATGCTTATTTTGCATCCATTCCGGCACTCCTCGAATGCCTCCACAGTCTGATCCAACTTGCTAGCCTGGTTTTCCTCTTTCAGGAAGGTTGAATCTGCTCATTGGGGCTGATGGTTGCCAGAGGCAGTGCAAGGTGGGGCAAGGAGGCTCTGCACTGTCTGGTTGCTCCTGGAGCCAGAGCCCCAAGGGGAAGGAGTGGGGAACCACACCTTCTGTTTGGACCTTGCTGGTCTCAACCAGTCTGGGGAGCTCTGCAGACCGAGCTGCACCCAGGCTTCTCAGAAGAGGTTGCTCCTCTCCCTCCTTGCTAAAAGCCATCACTTTTGACTCTCTGTTGCTTCTTCATCATCCTGTTGTTTTCAAAAGTGATAAATACATCTCAATTGCTGGATCTCAGTGTAGATTTGTAATTTATTAGGGAGTTTGCAATTATGTAAAAGCAGGACGTTGGTATGAAAGATCTTCTTTCTTCCAGGTTTGGGTCTGAAACATTCACATTTTCTGTTTGTTTTAAGAGTTTGATAGTAAAACAGGAAAATTCAAAGCGAAGCTAAATATATGTTGAAAAAGAGTATAATTTTCTCTGTAGTATATAAATAAAGTGCAAACAAAAGGCATAAATTAACTTCAAAGTTGCATATATCAAAAATCTGATTTGCATGTATTGGTAAAAAAAAAAACAGACTGGGTTTGTCCCATGTTTGTGACTTTGTCTTTAAAAAAAAAAAGCCAAGTTGTTGATGGTCTGGCAGCTGTATGGGTGACATCAGCACTTCCATTGTGAAAGATCTGCTTTCTTTTAGACAGCCTTATGGCATTTCATCAAGTTTTGGCAATTCAACTGAATTAAAAAACAACTGGATTTAAGTCTAAATTCCCCTAACTGCTAAACCAAACATATTTCTGACCACACAGTCATTGCTAGATGGCCTGTCTTGAAGCAGTATTGAAACTTTATATCCCACAGAAGGCAACTTTATTTTGAGAATCAGGACTAAATGACATGGTGAAAAGAAATTTACCCTTTAATTCAGAGTTGTTAATCAGAGTCTGTCAGTACGCTCTGTATTATTTTTTAATCTGACTTGCTAAGTTTATTAATGAATGAAGCGAATTTCACAAAATCTTGTAGCCTAGAAGTATAGCATCACTGTATCTTCAAAAAGAATTTTAATTTCTTTAAATTAGAAGGTTGTATTCAAAATAAATATGTTATTGGGTGGGGCTGTTTTAGTCCAAAAAGACTTTTACCTCCATTTAAAATTCCAGACTTAACCATAAGCTGAAACTTCAAAGGCATAATAAAAATGTAAGCTACTAATTGTAGTCAATTTATTTTGAAGATATATATCCATAGAGGCAGACATCCAAGACAGAGAACTTGTAAAAACATTTTGTGATTTCTCTCCAAACTTTTATTTGCCCTGAGCAAAATTAATCAAACCTTACATTGCTCTCCTTGAAATCTGAACAAAGGCATTACCTCATGTATTACACTATTAATTGCCAAAAGAAATGATTGCTTATAAGGGGCTGGATCTGCTCTATGCAGAATGAACATATGACATATTACAACAGAGAAAACATTTCAGTTCTGAGACTGATGTACCATTCATGGGCATTAAATTTGTATTATAATGGCTGTAGCAGTTTGTGTTATATCCATACATATAACAAAATGTTCATCTTGATTAATGAATAGACACTCTAGGCAACTTTAGGCCCCATTTATTTGATACCGTCTCCCACAGCATCCTCATAGGTAAACTGAGGAAGTGTGATCTAGATGACCTAGTAGTGAGGTGAGTTCCTAACTGGTTGAAGAGAAGAAGTCAGAGAGTTGCAGTCAATGGGGCAGAGTCTAGTTGGAGGCCTGTGTCTAGTGGGGTCCCTCAGGGGTCAGTGCTGGGGCCGGTGCTTTTCAATATATTCATCAATGACCTGGATGAGGGATTAGAGAGTGTTGTCAGCAAGTTTGCTGATGAAACAAAACTGGGAGGAGTGGTTGACACACCAGAAGGATGTGCTGCCATTCAGAGAGACGTGGACAGGCTAGAGAGCTGGGCGGGGGAGAAACCTTATGAAGTTCAACAAGGGCAAGTGTAGAGTTTTGCACTTGGGAAAGAATAACCCCATGTACCAGTACAGCTTGGGGACTGCCCTGCTGGAGAGCAGTGTAGGAGAAAGGGACCTGGGGGTTCTGGTGGACAGCAGGATGACCATGAGCCAGCAGTGTGCCCTCGTGGCCAAGAAGGCCAATGGCATCCTGGGGTGTATTGCAAGGGGAGTAGCAAGTAGGTCAAGAGAGGTCCTCCTGCCCCTCTACTCTGCCCTGGTGAGGCCACATCTGGAGTATTGTGTCCAGTTCTGGGCCCCTCAGCTCAAGAGAGACAGGGAACTGCTTGAGAGAATCCAGCGCAAAGCCACCAAGATGATTAAGGAAGTTGGAACATCTCCCTTATGAGGAAAGGCTGAAGGAGCTGGGTCTCTTTAGCTTGGAGAAGAGGAAACTGAGAGGTGACCTCATAAATGTCTATAAATATGTCAAGGGTGAGTGTCAGGAGGATGGAGCCAGGCTCTTTTCAGTGACGTCCAATAACAGGACAAGGGGCAATGGGTACAAGTTGGAACATAGGAGATTCCATAAAAATATTAGAAAAAACTTCTTCATGGTGAGGGTGACAGAGCACTGGAACAGGCTGCCCAGCGGGGTTGTGGAGTCTCCTTCTTTGGAGACATTCCAAAGCCACCTGGATGCATTCCCGTGTGATCTATTGTAGGTGATCCTGCTCTGGCAGGGTGGCTGGACTAGATGATCTTTGAGGTCCCTTCCAACCCCATCTGTGATTCTGTGATTCTGTAATTTATTATTTATTTTGCCTAGGTGAAAGATGATTCTTGAGACTTTGCAGGCAAGAAGTGATGTCTTCCCCGGTTTTATTACTGATGATTTAGCTGGTTTAGAATTATTTAAAAAAACAAATAAACAAACAACAAAACAAGCCACAAAAAAGTGAAAAACAGTCCTTGGTAACGGAGTTACTCAGTAGCGTACATCAGAAGATGTAGGCATGCAAGGATGAGTGTGCTATATGGGCTTCAAATGGGATAAATATACCCCATGTCTGTGCCAGGCTGAGACCCAGAATCTACCCTTGGAGTCAAAAATGTGCAGAAAAAGCTGACTGAGCTTACATAGTGACAGCTGGAATGGGAGAATGGTCAAGAATGGGGAAAAAGACAGTTAGGTTCTTTGCGTCTGACCATCTGGACTCTGTCATCTTTTCATTACAAGTAATTCATAAATTGCAGTGACCCCTGTAAGTTTATAAGGCGGGAATTGCCAACATGTGACCCTGGAGCTGTTTGTGGCCCTCAAATACTTCAAGCGGTGCTTTTTCAGGAAGGTCTGGCAGTTTTGAGCAGGGCTCGACTCCACTCCCTAATGGGAGGCTGGTGTTCCAGCCAGTTCTGCTGCCATTCACATCAGAGTTAAGTGGTGTTTATCTTTTGGCTGTTGGTTGTGTCAATTTACTGGGGTGTAGCTCTTGTTGCTGGGAAGTATTAGTCCACCTGCATCTCAGTGTGAACCATCCATCACTGCACTATTCAACACTAATTTTAGAGGGATTGCACATTTGGTGAGCCTCGTGAACAGTAATCCCCATGTTTCCTTTGGGATGTAGATAATCTCTTTTAGAATTTAGAAATCTTAAGTCACTTGATAAAGTGTCTAATGCCAGTATCATGAGTGGAATTCAGAATCTCTATGTACTGCTTCTTTTTTATGCTTGATTACATCACAGACCTTTTTGAACATAACACTAACATTTTATATGATCTTGACCTATATATTAAATTACATTTCAAATGTAAATTTGAAATTACATTTCTCTGAGCTGGAAACCTGTGAAGTTTTAACTAAGCATAAGATTAATGTTAGAGTCAGATTATACACTGCTTAGTTCTCTTCACCTTGAACACTGCACAAATGGGGTTTGCGTGTTTCACATATAAAGCCATCTGAACACGACCTTTGAGGTCTTCAGTAATTCATAAATACTATTCTATGCAGTTCAAATCTGTTTCCTGGAAAAAAAAAAGATTTGTAATTACTTATTTTTCCATCAAAAGTGAAAGTCAAGCATTTCCTCTAACTATCTCTTGTTTGGTGAAGTCTGACCTTGTAGGCTGTATTAATAAATTTGCTCTTATTTAGAATAACTATTAAGTTTTTTATTCTGAAATTGTATAAGAATGCAATAATCTGGATAAATGTTTCACTCTGTTGATGTTCATAGGGATTTTTTGCTGCTGTGAGTAATTCTGGATTTTACTCAATTGTTTGTGTGGTGTGTTTTTATGTGAAGTTATAAGCTGTTATAAAAATCAAGATGCATACTTTGAAACAAGAACAAGAGTATTTTTGTATGCTTACTCCTGTTGAAATTAAGAGGAGTATAGATTTTGGAAGGTAAGAGACTCACTCCGATATTCTAGTATAAATCTTTCCTTTGGAATCAAACATTACTATGAGAAAACCGAAATTAGAAGGGATAATAGTGGATCTATGTGTTTACAGTGTTCAGCGAAGTGAATTAAGATAGGTGAGCTTCACTGGGTGAGTTTCTCTACAGCACAACTTTATGCCTTGTCAACATGGCACTAGAAAGTTACAGTGTCTCAAGGCTCATCTGTTTCCTCAAGATCAGTATTCTATTCATTCTTCCAAGGTTAAGGTCATGGCTATTCCTCAAACATTTTTATTTTAATAAGATAACAGAAAGACTCAAGAGTTTTGTAGAAAAGTCATTATTTCCATAGAGCAGCAAAAGGTCACAAAACATCTTTCCTCAGTGAAGTAGCAAACCCCCTTATTTCTTCAGGAATTCCTTGTCACAGTATAGGCTTGAACATTTCCAAAGTTTCCTTGTTGCTTTATACATCACAGTTCAAAAAAAGAGAAATCAGTTAAAAGTAGATATATGCAAAGGCCTTGTTAGCCCACAGAGTCATCCAAGTTTCAAAGTGACTACAGCAAGCTTGTCCTTGCTTCTGGTGCATTTTCATGAACTCTCACATTAATTAAGGGATCAGACCTACAAACACATGTGGACTTCAAAAAATGGTCCTTTTAAGTGAACATGAGCAAAGACAAAGGTTACAGATATAACTGAAATGGAAAAATCATCACTTTTGAAGGGCTACTGACTATTGAGCTATCAGTTAGAAACACTAGAATATTTTAATTTTTTAATTTATTATAAACATGGAGGAAAATTGTTGGCTTTAAAAGACTGAGAAGAAAAGCAAGAATGAATAGACTTTATCTGGATGAGGAGATAAAAGTATAGATGGAAGAAGGTACATTGTGTGACTTCGAGCCTTTGCAAAAAATATGCAACATTTTTCTCCTGTAGGATGAAGAGTTGTCTGTCTTCTGTAGTCCAGACCATCAGTAAAAACAGCAGTCCATAGCATTGCACCACACATGAAGAAATTGTTCTGACTCTGGTATCAATGGTGTTTGTTTTTTATTGTGTAGAGGAAAAATGCTAGACAGTGCTTTTCAAAGACTCCTTGTAACTTTTAGCTTTGATTTCTAGGAAATTTCTTCTCTTTGATGCTTCATAAAAAGGCAAAAGTCTAAGAAATACTAAATAACCTACTGATTATAGGTTTGTTAATGTACAACAAGCAATGTGTATGCAAAACCAATCTACTCACTAACAAAATATACTTTCCTTAAAACAGCCTAAATGATCTACTTGGGCTCAGAGTGTTGTTCATCTTTTAAAGGCAGCCACTGAAACTTTGGTATTTAACTTCTCCCGTAGTAGAAGTTTATTTTAAAATCTGTATTTCCCTGTAAATTTTGCCTCCAAAAGACTGGATTTGCAATGCATGTAAACCACCTACAAATCTAATAGAGCAAGTATTGATCCAGACTTTAAAATATGTTTATTTTCTGAGACATGCAATAAGCTCTAAATTTTGGCTTTATTGTGGATGGTGGGCACTGTGAGTATAATGATGAATATCCATATCATTTTCTCCTGCCTGTTGCACCATCTCTTCCCAAAATTCCAGTCATGAAAGTAAGAGTTAATTCAGAGAAAATAAAAATATGTTGCTTCAAATCATATATCCCAAGAAAGAATAGGCTAAACATTTATAGCATTATCCGTTATAATCGGAAAGCTTAAAAAATTTCCTGCATTTTGTGGAAGTTCTCTAATTTCATTAGAGATACCTCAGTTCATTGACTGAGATTTGCTGAAGTTCAGCAGTGATCAATAAAGACCTTAAGACAGTTTGCAGAGGATCAAATCGATCCTGCCAGAACTGATTATACCCCAGTTGACTGTCTTGTGTGCACTGGCTATCCCAGAGTGATGTGGCACTTTGCCAGAGCAATAAGGATAATTTCTTAAAACTCCTCCTGGAGTTTGCTTTGTCTTGTGCATTTCTCAATAACACTAAGGAACAGGCTGCTTCACAGAATCAAGTCTAGCAAAAGGTAATTTTTGTCATTTAGTTTCCATTGTATAAAATGCTAAAAATCAATTTCTGGTTCAACACCATCTACAAAATTCCTAATGCATCTATGTGAAGCACAGTACAAAATTTTCTGTTTAATTGCAAATGATAGTTTTGCATGGGAAATTCACATCTGCTTGTATCTAAGACTTTTTATGCTTCTCTAGCTATGGGGTAGGGAAGTCCTCCCTCCTCCTCTCCAGTTCTGTTTATAAATGTGCGGAGAACAACCATGTATTTCCATACTGTTGATAAACCTTAAGGCATTTAATAAGACCTTATGTTTATAAATAGAATATATATAAGGTCTAAGTGTGTCTCCTAATTGTAAAAATATTAACTGTGCCTTTCATTCATTTGCTTTTTTTATTTCTCAATAGATTTTTGTTTGAAAATGTAGTCTTACTCTTAACTTGCAGGTGAGTAGTTAATTCATCTGACTGGTGTAAGATATTAGGGAGTATATAAATTATATTACTACATTAAAGACACAATTTTCAGAGTGTTTGGAAGAGTCTTGATTTAATATTCATCGTTGGAAATGAAAAATGTAGTACTTCCACTGCTCTCAATTCTATAACCACTGTGGTCTACTGTGTATATCAAAAACTTGAACCCATGTTCAGTATATTACTTCCTGATATTTAGGAGGGAAAAAATCTCATGTTAAAGTAAAGCATACTGTTGCTTAATCCAGAAACATAAAGCAGAGAAATTCAGACAGAATGGAAATCCAGTGTTATTTCTGACCCCGTCCACAGATTCATACTACTTCTATTATGTGTGCAGATGAACAATGTGAAGAGCACAGCTTTCCAATTGCTAAAATGACCTTCACTAGAAATGGTGTGTGCTGAAAGGTATTTATGTGTTCTTATGTTCCCACATTAAACCTTTCTGTCACCTTCTGTCCGCCCCAGATCTAGGTAATTCCAGACTGGGAAAAGCTGAAGGAAATCCGTTTGTTTGCTTTCATATAGCATTCTGGCTTTTTTGGTGTAACATAAAGTCCTGAATTTGGATGTATTTGTAGACTGCCTGCAAATTAAACTGTAGACTACACTGCTTGCAAATGAGAACCACCCTGTGCCTACAGAATATTTTGCACATATAGATGCTGGAAAACCACATAGATCATTGAATTAAAATGTAGAAGATAGTAAAAAGTTAAGAATCTGTTCCAGATGGTATACCAACTAAATTTGCTTACTTTCCTAAGTAAATTCAAAATTTTATGTACTAATTTGGTATGAATGGAAATCAAAATTACCAAAACCCATCTGAATATCCCATCACCAAATTAAAGGCTTATTTTCTGTGTTGTCATTCAAAATATTTGTATGTAATATGTGATGTAAAATGGAAAATATTGAGAAAATATCTGTCCTAAAGTTTCAGTCTGCTGGGGAGAAATCTCTCCTGAAAGATGGACGATCACTGTTCGAAACTGTTTGTAACAATCAGGGTAACTCAGGACGTGAATTTGGGTCCCCAGAGTCCTGAAATGTATCCCCAGTGTTTGGCTGGATTTTTTGGAAGAGGGAGAAAAGTTTGATTTTTTCAGGTACATCTTCACATGAATTTAGCCTTTAGTTTCCAGTTTAATTTTATTTTTATTTAAAATGTATGGAAGTTAAACATTTAATTGGTCTGATCCTTTTCTTTATTTCCATTTTACTGAAAAGTGAGTAAGTTCAGCATCAAATTGCCATCTGTTTCTGATTGTTTTAGTGGACAAACAATAATTTATAGAGCATGCAGTTGGCTATGGCTTTTGATGTGACCTGAGAATTTCCGTCTTTAGAGAGGAAACTATTGGACAGTTGGAAAAATGCCGCCAGAGGAAACTTCAGAAGATGTGGTTGTGGGAAGCAGCGCTGGCCACAAAGAAAAGTTATAGAGTGGCTTCCTGAGTTTTACTGCAGTGAAGTTATGGTTCATTTCTTGACTTTGTGTTTCCCTTTCTGACTGTGTGCTCCTATAAAGAATCAAGTGTTTGGGTTCCTGTTACCTGAGGTCTGCCTTTATTCTGCTGTTTCAGTGCTGCAGGGAAGATCAAGCGATATGTTTAAGTAAACAGTTTCTAGCTCTTAACTTCTGAGCTTAGTGACATGGATTTTGCAGCAGGGAAAACCACTCTGGAATTTGGCTTTCTCTCCTCATCCATAAGCCTCAATTTTTGGTAACATTCATGGGATTGCGTGCTGTTACTGATTTATTTTTTTATTATTTTCTTAAGCTTTTTCTTCGGAGGATTGGTAAATCGCCTATTGGCACTTCTGTTTTGTTTTTGTTTCAGAATCACTTTAATTCGGGGATCATTTATAGGGGTGGTTAAAATGTATATGTTGTTGCCAGAAATGATGTGAAAACAAATGGGAAAGCCTTTCATATAAAGGTTTTGTGGAAAACACACTGTGTCTACTGAACTGTATGGATAAAGAGGAATTTAGCTTCATTTGTTTAATTAAGAGAAGTTGGTAAATTGCTTGTATGTTACTACTGATGCTTAACCAGTCTGAACCAGAGCCCACTGGAATTAATGGAAAGGTTCCCATTTGTTTCAGTGTGGTTTTTTCCACGCCCTAACAGACCTCCTGCTGTTCCACAGTTGGGCATTAGTAAGGGACAGTGAGTGTGACAATCATGCAGATTTTGTGTGTATGCATGTGGTGAGATTTCTAGGAGGTTGAAGACTGCTTTCATGTGGGTAATTTTTATGTGGAGTTCCATAATATTTAAGAAAATCTGTGATTTTTTTTGACCTATGGATTCTGCTACTGTACCAGAAAAACAGGCTAAGGTGATTTGAAGGAGTCTGCAGTGTCCATTGATAGAAAATTAATCACCTGTGATGTTTGAACTGCTTGGGTTTTCTTTCTTTTCTGTTTAATGGACATCATGTAAGTAAATGTTTTAAATCCTGTTAATAGAGTCAAATGACTTCCATTAGAACAGAAGCTGTAATGTGCAAAATCTCCGATTTATTGAATGGAAGCAGTAGGAGAATCACAGAATCACCATTACCATTTATCTGACTAGAGAAACTGGTGAATACAATAGGAATTTCTTGGATGATTGAAATAGTATGTTGATTTTAAAGATGATAGTGAACGTACTAGAAAATACTCTTTTTTTCTGTTTAGGTTTCATATATAAGTGGTTTTTCATTCACCAGTCCCAGACTTCTGACTGAGGATCTCCTCTGTGGTTTTTATAGACTACTAATCAGATCATGAGAGGCAGGGAGGCATATGCTTTGCCTTACTATGAAAATAATACAGGTTATTGTTTGTTGCTTTTAAGTTCTAGTAGAAGTAGCCTGAGTAGATTTTTCCCAGGGTTTGGTTCAACTAGTATGCAGAATTCTACTCTGTGAGATACAGAGTTGTTCACTTTCTTATAAAAACATTTTTACAAAGCAAAGAAACTTTTTTTTAATCACTTATAAGTTTTATAGTATAATCACAGCAGAATTACCAAAAAAAAAAACAAAAACTTGAACATCTAATTTATCCCCTTGAGACTTTTCATTACCAGGTGACACTACCTTTTGAAAGCCTGTCTTCCTAGAGTGACACACATCAGTGAGTTGACAATCTGTAGGCACAAGATGGAATTATTTTAAATGCAGTATCTTTTTTTGGACATATGCATAAGTGCCACTTCATTCCCTAAAGCTGCCTTACTGCAAGCAGCAGTTTCTGCTGTTCAGTAGTTTCTTGCTTTCTGGCTATGTGATACAACCTTGGTATGGCTGTGGTGTTTGCTCTGAGGGCATAAATGTCAGAACCTCAAGATGGGTGCCTCTTGTCACACCTATAGCTCTGTATGTGTCTCCCCAGCAGAAATCTGCCTGAAAACATGGGTGGTCCCAATGGTCCTCCCAAGAGGCTTTGCAAACAAGCAGGACTTCATTGCAATGCTGTCTTGGTGACAATTGTGGCTTATGTGGTGCCTACTGACAAAATGTAATCTCTTTTATCATACGGGGGTGAGGATGGCAGGAGACCAGCAGACGTGTTCTAGCTGTTCTGATAGCAACAAGCTGAGAGGCTATTAAAAGGAGATTTCACGAAGTGGTAGAGTAACATGGAGGTTTTCCATGAAACCTCTTCAGTGACTGAAAAAAAACAGCATGTAATTGAATTTGAGGATGTAGCCAAGATTATATTTGTTCAGAGAATGTAGTCTAGTCCAGTTGGAACAGAACTGTTACTGCCGAAAGCAGATGATTAATTTCCTGCGTGAAGAATTTGTCTCATCCAGTGTTTCAGCAGTGAGTTTTTCTCACTGTGGGTACATGCTGTGTAGCAGTGGCATTCATTGTAGATGTTGCCTAGTCAGGTCAGGTAGAGACTGTAGTCATCCTTAATATATTAACAACTACCAAGATGATGTAGTTAAGTTGAGTTAAGTTGTAGTTGAGTAGTAAGCACTCACACTAGTTGGCCTTTGTCTTATGTTGATGGGTCTCCTGTCAATTAAAACAGTAAGATTTTGATTATTTGATTGCATTTGGCTCAACATCAGACAAGATGGTGAAAAAGCTTCCCTGAGTAATGAAGGGTATGGAAGCAGCCTGGTCCCTCTAGTTCCATAGAACATACAAATTTATTTAAGCAGAAGGTACATCTAGCAGAGGATTTAAATCGTGAGGGATTGCATGTCATGTTTATAACTGGTTTATGAATATTTTCAGTTGTACTGTATTCTTTTTAAGAAGACCAGAACTACAGTTTTCCAGTTGCACAGAACTTTTTGCTTTGTTCACAAATCCTTTTTTAATAATTCCTTGCACTTAGTTTTCTTTTTGACCAGTGCTGGCATAATTCCGAAAAAGCATCAGCTCAATTTGTCATGATCCCAATGTTTCACTCTTGGACAATTATGTGTGACATGACCATTATTTTATATGTGAATTTAGGATTGTTGCTTCACACATGCATTACTTTACCTGTATCTATGTTAAATATTATTGCTTATTTTAATGCCTAGTCTCTCAGTCTCATAAGGGCCTTTTGTTTTTCTACAGGCAGCTTTAAATAATTTACCATCATCCACCGATTGTAATCTCACTGTTCAGTCACTTTTCTAGGTCTTTCAGAGTATGTTCAACAGTATGGGTCCTAGCACAGATTCCTTTAAGAATCCAATGGTGGTTTCTTCAGTGTGAAATCAAAACTTTGTTTCCCATTTTATTAAATACTTTTCTGTCTACATGAGGGTCTTTCCTCTTGTCCCATGGTTGTTTAATTTCCTGGCCTAGATGGCCACATGGTGTGAGAAGTAAACTTTTGTTCTATGTGGGTCTTGCTATGTATTATTTAAATATTGGAGTGGAGTAACCAAATAGGGAGTGTTGCATAGCCAAACAACATTTATACTGAAAAGAAGTATTGAGAACAGGAGAGAGAATTTTTAGTTACTAAGAGGATATCTAGAGAATCCTTTTGTGCAGTATACATTGTAAACTGCAGTGTATCAAACTACTCAGACATACAAGTAGTGTAATATGCACACATACAGGCAATGTTGGTGATATTCCTGCTTTGACTGAAAGCTCTTATATATACTTTTACACCTGAAAAGCAGTAGCACTTGTTTATTAATTGTTTCAGATGTGTTCTAGTTTGCACTGGAAAGAGTGTGAGCCATCTAAAATCTTAATTCACCCTGAGTTTTGTGGATTTTCTTAACGCATGCTTTTCATTCTTTTCCATCAAGCAGGTTGCAATTAAGCTTGGAGCTTTTTTGTGATTATATATTCCCTATCGTATGGCTGAATCTGCTGCTACATTGTATTATCATAACTAGAAGATTAACTGTTGAGAATGCTGATATTTTTCACTTTTTTTCCGTTGGGAAATATGCTGCAAAGTGTAGATAACTTCTAACATCCTTGCTTTACAGATGAAGAAACAAAGGCAGAATCTTCATTTGCTTCTGTTGTCCATAAAGGGCACTGATTATATGTAGCTGCTTATAAAATAATGTTTTTGTTACTGTGTAGAGTATGGGAAAATTGTAGAGGCATACTCAATCTGACACTCACTTAAACTGTTTAGATTAATTCTTGGACAGGGCTCTTTCTCTCAAATAAATAATAAATTAAAGTTATTTTGTCTTTCTCCAAAATGGCTCTTCTATACCCAACGTCGCCTCCCTGCACACTAGTGTTGTAGACCACAGTGTACAGAAATACAGCATGCTTCAAGCAGTATTGCTTTGGACCCTTCAAATTTTGTGGTCGGGACCTCACTAAGTGGCACGTTAGGGAGAACTGTGTGCTCTTTGATGTCTTACCAACCAAGAAAACTTCTTCTCAGTGAGGATCATTTTCATCATGTTAATCATAGACTGAAAGCAGAATATTTTATTTTTAGTTGTATTGTTTATTTATACCTCCACATTTTAGATTTCTACCACTTGCTTGATTTTTCTCATTGAAATAAAGAGGAGAGCTAGAGGAATGAGAAGAGTAATCAATCTATACTTACCAGATCTGTGCAAATATCGTATGTATAGATATAGAATATGTATTCCCCTGTATATGCCCTTTTAAAAATCCCAGCTGAAAATCTGCAGTTTATCTTCTTTCTTATTATTAAAAATTTGATAAGGTTAAAAGTCTTAAGAAATTTATTACGTTTAATAAAATGTTTTCATCAATATATCTTTCAGACTGATGTAAAGAATGAGCAGTGGGCACAAACTGGAATACAGGAAGTTCCACCTCAACATGAGGAGAGACTTCTTTACTGTGAGGGTTACAGAGCACTGGAACAGTCTGCCCAGGGAGGTTGTAGAGTCTTCTCCTCTGGAGACTTTCAAAACCCGCCTGGATGCGTTCCTGTGTGACCTGCCCTATGTGAACCTTCTTTGGCAGGGCGGTTGGACAAGATGATCCCCAGAGCTGCCTTCCAACCCTACCATTCTGTGATTCTACGAACCTTTCTTTAAAAAAAAAATTTCAGATTGTACCTTTTTTTTAATATTGCCAATTTACCCAGTATGTGTGTTGACTATCTTTAAATACTTGCTTTGTGAAGTAGGAAGCAAAAGATTGAAACATATCATAGGAAACATTTACAAAGATGGTAACAGATCTGAATTTTCCAGCCTACCTACCAAGTGCTGTCTTGGTAGGTAGCTTTTTCTTGTTGTCTTTGCTATTTTTGGTTTTTCTGGCATTAAGAAAACTTGTGGGGTTTTTTTCAGTATTTGCCTTTGATTGCATACTAAATATTCCAGGGAACATCAGTGAAAACTGTTGCAAACATCATAAGACTTAGAAAAATAAGCGAGCTGGATTTATAGGCCCCATACAGGAAGAGTTGTAGAGAGCTTCTGATAAAACATCTAAAGCCATAAAATGTAGTAAAAAGGGATCAACCCTTCTTTTTTATTACCATGTAGCATTGCAGGCATCAAAGGGTCACAAAGTTATTTTGGTGTACAGCAGTAGTAGAAGAATTTTAAAGGTTTAGAGTTACACAGAAAAGAAATGGATTTTCAGATTTCTATCTTTTTCATAGTGGTCGGATAAATTAGGAGACTTTTATTTTAGGTAAGTTTCTGATAGGTAACTAGGATTGTACGAGCCAAGGAATAGATGATCTATTCTCCAGCATACCTTGATCACCAGGAAAGAAATGTGAAGAAATGTTTCTTCCTATTTTCCACCCCGAGAAACCATTGCCCAGTTGGATAAGTGAACTAATGAGTTAAGCAGAACACTATTGTAAGTGTATGCAAAAGTACATAGGAAGATGGGTTTTTTTCCTCTGAAAGAGCTACTGACCTAGTCTAAATGATGTATTAAATCAGGAGTACACATGGGATATGAATAAGGTCAGATGAGCTTTTTTCAAGTGCTAGGAGAGAAAAAGCACATTGCATCATTTTTTATGATCTTCCTTATGCTTAGAAAGTGAAGTGAAAGAACAGATTGGTGGGCAAAGTAAGCAGTTTTGGTTTATATTTTATGTTTTACTTTGAATTTTCAGTTATTGAGTACTTCTTGGGTCACACTGCTGGAATGAATGTACCAAATAACTTTTCCAGTATGGCAAAACCTGCCGTCTTTTAACAATTCTGTAAACTGTAGGAGCTTTTTTTTTTAATTTAAAATTATTTAATTTAATGGAATTGCCAGCAGGAAATAAGGTAGGTATCAGATTCTGATCCCAGTTCTAGTTATATAAATCTGGTGTGAATCCATTATTTCAGTTCCTTTATTGATGATTTACATTCTGGTGTAAGGGAAAAACAAGCCTTAAGCAAATAATTGACTTGTCTGCACTGATATGGACTGCTCTGTGCATTGGAAGCCATTGCTGATACAAACTAATATTCTCATTTCTTTATGCTGCCTCTCCTTTTAAGAATAGTACTGACAGTAAACAAGAGGGAATGGTAGAAATTGCTCCTGGTGTTCAAGTATTTGTAAAACTACAGTTAAACTAGAATCTCAATCATATATACTTATGGAGCTGGGCAACCAAGATGGTGGAAGGCCTCGAGGGCAAGACTTAACTAAGAGCTGCTGAGGCCACTTGGTTTGCTCAGTCTGGAAAAGAGAGGGCGGGTTTTGACTGATGTTTCCTGAGCATCTTGCACAGATATTTCAGAGCTGATGACATTGACCTGCTGAAAAATCAGGTCTCTTAAAGATAGAAGTTAGCTGTTGAAAATTCAGGCTTTTTTTTTTGAAATATATGTGTATGTTATAGAGACAATGTATGTTAATGGAAATAAAAGAATTAGGCTGAAGTTTTCAAAAGGGGCAAAGGGCCAGGCTTTTATTGAGATAATAAACTGCTTTTGTGGGTGGTGGGAATTGGCCACCTCAATTCATTTTAAAATCTGTTTTTGAAACCATTTTCAGACTGCTAAGACTGAAAGATTGTTAAGGCTAAGGATGGTCTTGAAATATGATATAAACTCCAAAGTCACTTACCAAGGGCAACATTTTCTGAAGGACTTGTTTTTTCTATGTAGCTATGTGGATAATTTTTGGTGACTACAACTCCAAACAAAACACTAAAATATTTAGATAAATTTGTTGTAGCATTAAATATGTGAAAATAAATATCTGAATGAAATTTCACTGCTTTCTTCCCAAGAGACTACTTAAAAAGAAGTACAGCAGCTGGTGAGGCTCCGAAGTTGGTCTTCAGGAAACAGTGGCTTCTGTTTAAAAATAAGCAAATTCATGGCAAAGGCCGCGGGATTTTTCTTTTAAAGTAAAAGCAAAGCCACTGATACACTGATGATCAAATGACAGAAAAATAAATGTCTAGCCTCTTTGCACAAGCAAAAGCATCACACTTTATAAGTCTGTAAAAGAGTATGCAGGCATGTGAAGGCAGACTTGATTACACAAATCAATAAAAGGCATCTATCCTCTTGACTGCTGAATTAGTCCATGGGGCTGTTCTTACTCCCTAGTCAACCATAATGGGAAAAAAAAGGAGAAAAAAACCCCCAACAATCTAGAACAGATGCAGAGAAAACCTGCTTAGATGCTATGGGAATGAACATTTTATCTTGCAAAGGAAACAAAAAGAATGTGTTGTCTTTAGTCTCCCAAACTGGAAAAGGAATCCCTGTGAAATTAATACAGTAAGGGAGAAGAATGCCCAGATATTTTGCATTTCACCTGCAGTAGCAGAAGCTGAAGAATGAAGACAGAGGTAGAAAATTAACAGCTGGGCTGAAGAGAAGGAGAAAGTCAGGTAAATGCAGGGGGAGGAACATCTGAGGTTAAGGTGAAAGTCATATAATGGGAAGACAAGAACTTGTATCAAACAATGTTTCTCTTTATTTTAGCTCTGTATTTCGTGCTTATATAATGTAATAAACTGGCAATCCTATATCATATGTAAAGAACGTTCAAACAATCATCAGTCTGTTTTCCATGGCTGATATGTTTGATTAAAGTTGACCTGTACTGCCTGGAAAGAAATGCACTTGTCTGAAAAATAGATGATACATTTCTTTGGCACAAGACATGTGCTTGTGATGGGTGAGTTAACATGGCTGATAGAGTTCTGTTTATAATAGCTCAACATGAGGGAATTTATCTTTTTCTCTTCAAGAAATTTTGCTGAAAGATAATATTCCACCAAACAACTTCATCTACAAGCTCTAGTAAAAGCATTTCTTAGTTTAAAAGTTTGGTTTTGTTACCTGGACCAAATAAGGCTTTTTAAAAATTATGTTATCTTCATGAATCTTACTTTAAGTCTCATGCAAAGTATATCTAAAAATACAGTCTTTCACACTATTTGAAGTATTTTAAATAATTTATCCTGTGTAAGTGAAGCTCAGCAATCAGAAGCATATTCTCTGTACTAAACCTTAAAACCAGGAATGCAGAGTCACATATTTTTCCTTTAGACTAAGCCTTAATATTGTAATTTTGAGACATAATGTTTAAAAAACATGGTTATATTTTTCTGATCTGATGAATGTCTTTCATTGTGGTCTTTAGGAAAGTAGATGGCTAAGATGACTATTCCCAATAGCAAACAGTATGACAGTTTAATCTATAACGTAATGATGTTGAAAAACAAGCAATATTAATCTTTAAACTTTTTCATGTCTGCTGTGGACAACACATGTCTGTGTGGGGATTTATCGTATCTGAATTTACCCTTAGATTCTTCTGGGGGTATTTGTGAAGTTTTCCTTTGTTTTATGGGGGTTTGTGGGTTTTTACCATCAGCTTAAGTACTTCATGATCTAAGATGAGCTGAGTCCTCCTCATTCTGTGTATGCATATTCATAGAATCATAGAATGTATTGGGTTGGAAGGGACCTCTAAAGGCCATCTAGTCCAGCCCCCCTACAATAAGCAGAGATGTCTCTAACTAGGTCAGGTTGCTCAGTGCTCCATCAAGCCTGACCTTGAATGTCTCCAGGGATGGGGCCTCCACTGCTTCTCTGGACAGCCTGTTCCAGTGATCAACTGCCCTCATATTAAATAACTTTTTCCCAATGATTAACCTAAATCTACCATTTTCTAGCTTAAAACTATTACCCCTCACCATGTCACTACAAACTCTTGTGAACAGATCCTCCTCCACCTTCCTGTAGGCCCCTTTCAGGTATTGGAGGGTCACTATAAAGTCCCTCCTAGAGCCTCCTCTTCTCCAGGCTGAACAACCTCAACTCTCTCGGCCTGTCCTCATAGGAGAGGTGCTCCAGTCCTCTGATCATTTTCATGGCTCTCCTCTGGACACGCTCCAACAGGTCCACATCCTTCTTGTGTTGGGGGCTTCAGAGCTGGACACAGTACTCCAGGTGAGGTCTCACCAGAGCAGAGTAGTTCGTATTCTGAAGAAGCAGCTTTATTTATCTGGTAATAGTTTTCTGCAGTATCTGGGTATAGGGCCATGTTGTATGCGACTCTACCAAAGACAGCATGAAGATATGCTTCATGCTGTGTCATGCCACAGAAGTACCTTGCTGGCTAAATATGAATCTGTGTGAATGTAGCCAGCTCAGTCCAGAGAGACAGTTCTATGTGCATACAAGTCAGGACCTGTAACTTGGTCCCTAGTGTAATCTAAGAGAATTAACAATAGTAACATTGATTCAGGAGATCTTTTAATCCTATATTCCTAACTGGCAAAAGATATAGGCACTCGTATGAGCAAATTTACCAATTCCAGTCATGAGCATTCTTAATAATAGGTATATGAGATACACATATAATAGCTGTATACAAAATTTGTCCGGTTATCCAGGCTCAGGTGTGATATTTTCCGCTGGTAACTTTTTGGTGTGAAGTTCAAGTTCTGAGTTAAATACATCCAGTGAATCATAGCACAGGTCTTTGCACATATATATAACAAATTATTTATCCAATACATAAAAATAAATGGATGATACTGCTTTGTTTCCCAACAGAATTCTAAAAATTATTTCATGCATATGCAATGCACCTAACTTAGTTTACTCTTTCATTAAGGTCTTGGAATTGACAACAGGACATCTTTACCACAGAGCAATTCTTCTCCATGGGATGATACACTTTTCAATATATCCATGCATGCAGCGATACGACACGGAAAATGGAAGTTACTAACTGGATATCCAGGTAACAAAGTAATGCCTTTTTGTACAGTGTGCCATATCTCCCACCTGTCCCAAACACAATATAATTCTATTTAATGTATTTTCATTTCTTTTACTTATTCTGCTAACTTCTTGAGTTTTTGATCACATGCAAAAATCTAAAGGGGAACTTCTAAAATCCAAACACCATATGCTTTCATTTTGCAAATATTTTGTATACAAATTGCTTACACAGTAGTGGAAAAACTATTATAGATTTATAGAATATCTCAAGCCGGAAGAGACCTGTAAGGATCATCAAATCCAATAAGTCTATGAAATAAAGTTACAGGGAAGTTTGAATCCCAATGGTGTAGCTTTTTTGTATAAACAGGACTCTTGTGTGGGTTGCCCTGGACTAGAGAGGTGCTGGTGCTGGGCTATTGCTAAGGAATGTACCAACAGTCACTGGCCAGTGGCTTATCAAGGAACCTAGTGAATTCATCAGTTAAAGTATAACCTACATCTTCACACTGCTGCTCCGTATCTGAGAATTAACCCTTGGTCTGTTCCTGTTTCTGCAGGCTGCGGTCATTGGTTCCCTCCACCATCTCTGTTCAATGAGTCAAAGATTCTATCATCTGATCCACCAACAAAGAGACTTTGGCTATTTGATATTGTTCATGATCCTGAAGAGAAACATGATTTGTCTGAAAAATACCCACATGTGGTGGAAAAACTGCTTTCACGGCTTCAGTATTATTATAAACGTTCAGTGCCTGTGTTCTACCCTGATGAGGATCCACATTGTGATCCAGCAGCAACTGGGGTTTGGGGTCCTTGGGTATAGAGCACAGCACTGCATCCTACAAAACAACCCTGTAGCAATGTCTGGTTTATGGACTCAGGGGCCTGGTCACATATTTCTTACCTTGTTTATTAAACTATTGCTAATTGTAAGCTCATTCCTTGAGTAATTCAGTATTTCTTACTCTTAAGATATGTTGAGAATCTTATTTCAGTTTTTTCCCTCTCTCTCCTTCCCAACAATTGTATGTGAAATGTTGGTAAAATTATAAATCTGTCATTCGAATATTCTTTGTCCAGAATATGCTTTTAAAGCAGAAGGTAAAACATTGCCTTCCTCCTTGAAAGAGATTACTTATCTTAAAACGCTGCAATGAATCTCGGCAGCTGGGACATCCAGAATGCATCCATCTTGTGGGATAAACTGATTTTTGGTTTCATGCTTGCCCAGAAGACAAATTCTATTGGAAGCTGTTACATATCTGTAAAGAACAGAAAAAAAATACAACAGTTGACATAATAATTTTCGTATTTAACATGCACCTTCATCCAGAAAAAAGAAGAGATGGAAATTTCCCACAGTAAAAAAAACCAACAAAACCTCACAGAATACAGCAAATTCTGTAATCTTATTGTTAATGTATCAAGCTGGAGTACATAGTGGTGAGCAACTGGAGTGGAGGGCTGCCAGGCAGAAGGTACTTGACAGGCTGAAGAAATGGGTGAAAAAAGACTATGAAGTTCAATAAAGGCACAGTCCTGCACTTGGGGTGGAAGAGGCCCATACAGGAGTGGATGCTGGGCTATGACTGGATAGGAAGGATTTTTGCAGAGAAAAGAATCTAGGTGTCCTGGATAAAAGCTGCTATGTGCTCTCTTGGTGAAGAAGACCAACCACATGTTAGTCCATGTAAGTGAGAATGTAGCCAGCACATTAGGGGATGTGCTTATTCCCCTCTGTTCAGCTCTGGAGCATAGCATCCCCTTTTGGGTTTCTCTGTACAAGAAAAGTATTAACAAATTGGAGGGTGCCTAGTGGAGCACCATGAAGATGATCACGGGGAAGAGAACAAACAAGGGGAGGCTAAAGAAATGGGTTAGTTTATGCTGGAGAAGAAAGAGAAAGGAGAAATTGCTATCTTCAGCTATTTAATATGATGGCATAGAAAAGATGAATCTAGACTCTTCTCAGAGGTTCACAAACATGGGAAGCACACAGGGCACACGTGGAGTTACAATTCAATATAAGAAAAGAAGAAGAAGAAAAAAAATTACACAATGAAGTCAGTTGAATTTGGGAACTCTGAGGCTACAGCATCACTTGGAGATTTCAGTCCTTGGTTGAAGACCCTGAGCAATGTTATCTATCCCTGAAGTTGGATCAAATTGGAAGTTGACCCTGCCTTGGTGGTAGTGGTGAGGAACAACCAAGTGACCTCCAAAGGGCTCTTTCTACATTAATTATTCAATGATTCTAGGATGAACAAAACCTTACTTTTATTGCCTGCCTGGTGAGTACCCTTTCTTCTCAATTTTTTTTTTCCTTTATTACGATAGTAGACTTTTTTTCATCCTGAAGTGGGCTCTGAGCCATGATGAAACCAGGCCAAGCAGCATTTCTTGGTTACTCATCAAATTGATGAAAGATCAACCCAACAGTTCTCTTAATGTCTCAAACCTCTGGAGTCTGGCCAGAGTTCTGGTACTGCTTCTCACTGTCCTTAATCAAGTTCTCAGAGCTCTAGCTGTCATTCTCTCCTGAAAGCAGGGATCCGATTGTCTATTTTCTGGGTCCAGGACTAACTCATATAAATTGCACTAAGATTTTGCATACTTTTTCCCAGTTTTCCCTCAGGAGACTTGCTGTAATTGTTAGGTAACAGATTCATGAAGAGACAAACTTGGCAGAATTTGTGCTTTTTCTTGTTTTTAATAGAAAGAAAAAGCATGGAAAAGAAGAAACTGAAGAAAAATAAAAATGCATACTCATATTATCAGAAATTTCTGCTTTCTCCATTACACTGTCATAAATCTAGATTGCCTTTTCCACGTTTGATGTTTAAGTGAAGCCAAAGCTCTCCAGAACCCTGTTTGTCTCTTTCCCAAAGAGCTTCATGTTTCTTGCTCTCCTTTGTCACTTCCACTCCTTTATTTCAGCATTTTTACTGTTCTATTTCATTCACGCTCTTCAGCCGGGAAGATGGGGAAAGAAGAAGAATATTTTGGGAGGAAACAATTCTCCTATAGTGGGCAAACATATTCTCTGTGTTTTACTTTGATGTTTTGGAACCCTGTTTCAAACAAAGGTTCAATATCCTTCTCCATTCATCTTTGAGTGGCTGAAAGCAGAGGGTCGCAGCAGGGTATGACCAGGGCAAGCACATGTGATAAGCTCTTCAGATTGCCCCTCATCTTCTAAACAATCACTCAGAGTCTCAGAGATTTAACTTCTAGGTATTTAATTGACTTCAGTGTTTTTTTGTTTTTTGCTCTTCCAGGAGGTTGCACAGCCTTTCCATTGGGGTTCTTTGGCATAGTCCACAGCTTTACAATACCTTGTAAGCTGTTGGTGTTCACACAGTCACACTTTTCCACAGCTTAACTAGATACTTTGTGAAGAATCATCTGTTTGTTTGTGACCTGCTTCTAGGTAATTTGAATTTTCCATATGCTGTGACAGAAGCTCTTACTATATAATATTTAGCATCTTTAATATTAACTAATACCTTTAAAACAAAACAAAACAAATTATATTTTCTGCAGAGTTAGTCTCCAGACTGATATGTGGTCATATCTCCTTCCATTTAATGAAACACATTTAGGCTTTTCTTTCTGTTGTATATGACTGTTCACTCAACTCCTGCCCAGATTTTGGCTAACACAGCTTTTGCAAAGGCTTGATATGTGCTGGGAGCAACACTAGGCAGCCCACAGGAAGGGCTACAGGTCATTATGCAGCCATTATCACCTGCAGCTTGCTGTCTCCTGCAGCCAGAATCCTTGCTATTGATTGTTTAGATGTTCCTTTGGAATCCATTAATTTATGGAAATGGTAACTTCCAAGCTGGAGGGAATAAATACTGTCAGTGTACCCAAAAGGCTTTTGAAGCATATCCAACAGCAGACAGACTGCTGAAGCTTTTGTGCTTCCCAGTGTGATACAGGGGAGGCCTGCACTGTGATGCAGGAGGAAGGATAAGCATTCTCATCATCAGCTAGGTACGTATTTTGTGTGTGCAAAATACTGGAGAACATGTGAGTTAGAAACCTCATGAATTAAGGGATGAATTAGTAAATTCACAATTAGACTAGTCTGTATGAAAGGGATTGAGCCCTTGTGTGATGTGTGTGTTTATTTTCTTTCCTAATGAGCTAATAAAATAATTTACACAGTATGTTGTCCTGTAAATTTGACAGGTCCAAACAGATTGTGATAATCTTGGCTTCAGAGCACAGCAGAGTTTCACTTTTGACCTTCTGAAGATTCTTTATGATAACCGAGGGTCAGGCTCTTCTTATTTGCTGACCACAACAAAGGAAGGAAAATGTAAACTACAAAACTTTTTAATAAGCTATTACATCAGCTTGACAGAGCTCGCATCCTCCAGTAGGTCTAGACAAGTATTTATTGCACTTCCCTTTACTAACTATAGCAGTTTCTTTATTTTATACCAATATAATGATTTATGATTGTTTGTAACTTGTCTGTTTAGTGCAAATTTAAGTTTCATAGCCTAATTTTCTGCAGCATATAGTTAGTAGCATGGTTTGGAATATGAGATTCTGAAAGAATAAGATGTCCGATCACTTTGTGCAACTTTCAGAGTCATTGTTCCTGTATGTTATGCATTAATGATACAGGTTGGCCTTTAAATTACTTTTGAAAATAAATTACCTAAATATCAGAGGTTCCATCTGTTTAGTACTCCATTACTCATTTGTCCAGAATGGGTTGATTAATTTATTCTTGCAATCAAAATGCAGATGGAGAATTTGACAGCCATTTCCCAGTACATAAAGCAAGTAGATGCAATGAATTTACATTACTCTCACTCTTGAAGGAGTTGGCAGTTTCTTTCATAGCGCGTATTTATTTAGTGTGCTGTCTACACAAGCAAGACATGTAAGACTAGAAAGCTAACTGTTCTTAATCAATACCCACATATAATATTTTAGTTTATAGTAGCAATTACAGGATGTGGTTGCCACAATAACAAGTGATTGGACTTGGGGCAGGGGGAATTTCCGCCCTACATTCCTGTGTATCATTCAGCATTTGACACTCACATGAGGAAAGATGTTGGCTTACCCACAGAAGTGGGAACTTTTGTTAATGGTATTTTTAATACAGGTACTATTCTTTTCATGCTGATATCCAATCTCATGGAGAGAAAAAAGAAACATCAGCTAACTTGTAAAAGCTCAAGTAATTGATGTTTGAGTATCCCATCAATGTCAGCTCCTTGGCTAAAGTTAGAAGACATTAAAGAACATATAATTTTCATTACAGAGGTAAGCAGAGCTTTTATATGTTCTCTCTATGTCCTGCAATCTGCATTTTTTTATCTTGTTGATAACCTAGTTCACATAATTCATCTACTAGGAAGAGATTGTGGCATGTCACTGTCTTCTGTAGGTATCAAATTTATCCTATTTTTCCTCTTGTTATATTTTAAAATACAAGGATTCATTATTTTCTCAGTAACAATACACATAATTATTTATTTTATTTCCTAATTATTTTCCATGGGTGGCCCCTCAAAAATATTTTAATTGAACTGGTTTAGGGAAAAAAATCCATCTGGCTGACACATTTAGGGTGGCATCTGTAAAGAGTTGAATTCTGTTCAGTTGTTTCAAATTGGGAAATAAAGAATTCTTTATATGTTTTGTGGTTACTTGAGTAACATTCAAAAATGCCAGCATTTTCAACTCTCTAAATAAAACTTCATTTCATCCCTTTCCAAGTTAAGATTCATTCTTAATCTAGGAAACATCTGAGTATTTTGAATTCCAGAGTCTTCATTTTTATAATGTAGAAATGATTTAAGCTTCAGAAAACTAACCAAGTTTAGGGAAAATGCTTGCACTGGCTACTCATTTTGCATTGCTTATTTACACAAAGATGCACACAAACAAGGAAGGGATGGTTTTATACGTGAAACAGAAGATCTGAACCTGTTCTTGAGACAAAGGCCCTATATTCAGCCTGAAAATAATTTGTCCAACTTTCCTGAAGCTGATAAATGGGTCTTGGATGAAATTTGGAGTTCAATCCTCTTCAGAATCTCTGAACAGAAGAACACAGCCCTTAAACCCTTGTAGTCTGTGTGGCTTTGAAGGTCTCCTAGCAGTCCTGTTTGGCCTCTGTGAATTTGCCTTTCATCTTACTTTCTGACAAAGTGGTTTAATGGTAGTCAGGCTGCTAGGGATATTCCCAAAGCTATTCCATGGTTTCTATAAGAAGCAGTAACTAAGTTTGAGGTGGCGCAGAGAATCCTGCTAGACCTGTGCCACCCTATTGCAGACTTACCAACCTCTTGATGGAAGAAAGGGTAAGAGTGACAGAGCCACTAATACTATAATAATAATACTAAGTGTGTGTGATGGAGTCTGGCACCCACGGACATGTGGTCTGTGTGTGTAGCCATGTTTGTAGTTGTATAGCCAAGGAAACCCAAATGAAAAATAGGCAAGTGAATCACAGAACATGGAAGTCAAACAGTCTAAATGAAAGAAAAGTTGACGAAAAAATACAAACTGTCAAGCAATACATGGTGATCCAGAATCTAACTGATGTAGGCTGTGCTTAGCCTAGGAACACCAAGCTACTTCCAAGACATAAGAGCTGTCAAGGGAGAGTTTGTTTTCCTGCCTTCCCGCACCTTTGGCAGCCCACTGCAGGCCCCCCTCCAGCTGGACCCCGAGGCTGTGTCTCTCTCATAACATTAACCGTAGCTCTGATGTGATGGAGGGGTTGGAGGACGCTTTCTACAGCCCAGCCTTTCCCTTGGCAACCCCTTTGCAGCCCCACCCTAAGAGGACCCACAGGTTTTGTGTCTCTCTAGCTATAAATAAGCTGAGGTTTGTAATGGGAAAGTAGTGCTTTTGCTAAGAGAAGGAAAAAAAATACCCACCAGTTCTAAGTTTGAGGAGGATTTTAAGCCGTTTTTTTGGTAGCAGTTTCTCAACTGAGTGTTTTAACTCTTTCAGCTTACTGTCTTTGTCAGCTGCAGGTGGTGGACTTGATTCAGTTTCAGTTGAGTTGTTATATGGGAAGATCCTTGTTAAATATATGGCGTAGAGAGCTCCCTGGGGTCCAAGCTGCTTTTTCTGATTCCAGTGCTCTCACATGTCTTCTTCCAGTGCTGTACAATGTGTGTATGAGCTCATCTACATCAAGCAGAACTGCTGCAAGGAACAGTAAAAACATTTTGGCACAGAGCAGGCAGAGTGAGTCAGCCATCCAATCATGGATGGGTTCAGTGACGGCTCCTGTGATAATTGCATACCATGGTTAGCAGAGGCAAAGAGGATGAGGCATTAAGTTCTTGTTGCGTTAGTGTTTCCTCCTGAGAGTGGTTTTTTTTGTGGGGTGGAGTGGAGAGATATTGGGAAAGTTGGCTGCCAAGTTTCAAAAAAGCGACTACTGGCTGCCATCATCATCAGGATATTGATCCTCTAATTCTGGCTAAACTCAACAGCAACAAAGGCAGCTACATTTTGTTTGCAGGACTATAGTTAGAAAAAAGTAGAGGCAGAATCGCTAGATTTGGATCTAAGGAATGCAGTGCTTACTTGGACGACTTTTCAAAAGCCACAACAAGGTACTACACCAAAGCCACAGTTCTGGGCTGCCAGATTCTGGCATTCAGGACAGTGATAAAAATAAAAGAGTTCTGTCTTTCTTTATGCCATGCATTCTTGTGATTTCTTTGAGCAAACAAGGAGTTAGAATGCGGTGAATACACATACAAACAAAGTAAGCTGTGTTCGGTATTCAGCAATGCTTGTTGATTTTGGGGCATAGAGTCTATGGTAATGAATGGAAAACTTTGATCAGGACATCTGTGGTCTACCCAAATCATTTAATGGGATCTAGAATTCCGCCAGGAACATCACTGGATGACCCTATTAACCAGGGGTGCTGGCGCTTTTTTTCATTGTGTACATTGTCCCAGCATACTCGTGAAGTAGGAGTCATCAATTTTTATTGGATAGAAAGCTCTGGAATGGATGAAGTTACCCTTATATTTATCCAGCTTCACTGGGAAAAAAAGTTTAACAGGTCTCTCTGGACAATGAGAAGATGAATGTTGAGAATATTAAGTCAGAGGATTGGCTTCACTTCTAGCAGACAGACTCTGAGCTCCAGCTTGACTCTATTTAACTCACTGTAAAAAAGCCATTATTTTTTCTTCTTTCCATTACAGTCGTGGCAGTTCTGTGACTCCAAACTGTTTTCTCAATGTTGCTCACCAGTGTGAGGTTATCCATTAAAACAGTCAATTTCTGGAGGACCATAATTTTTTCCCCTCTGCCCTATGTATTAGCGGTAAGAAGAGCCTTTTTTAAAGGCTGTGAAATCGTAGTAACTGCCATCCCAAGAACCATGAAAACACTGGTGCCCTGTAGGTGGCCCTTACAGATCTACTTAATTATCACATTAATTTATGTCCCCTTTGCTTTTTTTTTCAAAAATTCTGTTTTACAAGTTATGCTTGACTGATAAAGCACTGTCTGAAATAATCCCAAGGTGGCTATTAGTCTGGTCTGGTCACACCCCCAGCCCCAGCAGTTGACATATTGTAGAAATAAAGTCTTTCTTCTGCCCTTTCAGTTCTGTTTTGGCTCTACTCTATCACGAAGAGAGCATGGTCATGGTATGTTAAACAACTGGATAAGAGCAACATATACATTCCCATTATTCTGCTTCTAGCTATAGCTCCAAGACTATTATAGTGCAGAAGCCTGGCTAAGAATTTACTGATAGTTTTCTTTTGCCATAAATTCAGTCTAGAAAAAAGCTAGAACAGCTGAAATGGCACAGCCTTTAGCTGAGGAAAAAATAGGAACATTTATATATATATTTATAGGCACAATATCAAAGAAGACTTATGAAAATATCCCAGCTGGATTTTGAAAAATGTAGGAGGAAATAGAGTAGAACAATTGCATTTCTGTTTATATTTGCCCTAGAAAGTAGCCCACTCTGAAGAAACATTTACAGAAGCAAATGATTGAGAGATTGTCTCTTAGAGGCAGCACATATAAGGTGTCTGAAATTCCATTGAGTTATAACTGCTTGTTAACAACAGGATTTTTTTGTAGTTATTTCTGCCTACAATACACATGGATTTAATGTACATTGTTTTACCTGGAGAAGATTTTAGAATTCACCCTTTTTCTGTATTTATAATAAAGGCCATGGTATAGTAATAAAATGGCAGAATTTTCTTAAATTCTTATTCCACCACTAGAAAATGGAGAACATTTGCTTACAAAAAAATAAAAAATAAATAAAAAAATTGTATGCAAACGTTTATTCCATTTATAGCATTAAATAAAATTGCGAGAAGCCATCTTTCTGGTTGTAAAGACTGAGTATAGTGTTAGGACACAAGTCTAATTATTAATCCACAAATATTATTATGGATTGTTGTACTATTCAATGAATTATGCATTTTGTGTTTAACTTGTGGCATAAAATACGTTTGAACCCAATCCCAAACTCAAATCCAAACAAAACAAGCTTCTACTTTACCTAAGTTTGTTGTACTTCTAAATTTCACAGTTTGGGTTTCTGATTCTAAATACCAAGATGAAATTCATTAGCATCTATTTCTTTCAGAAACAGCGATGATGCTGAGACCCTGCTATAACAACATTGTTTAACAGCAATTGTTCTCATGTCCTATAGGAATGTATTTGTAAGCACCTCATAGCAAAAGCTGGCTTTTTAACAGCAGCCACCATCCATCCTTTTACTTAATGTGATTTAATGACATATGTTTGATGGCATGTTCAAATCCAGTAATGGCCTCTTTTTATATGTAGGTGCTGGTTTTATCCATAGTTTATTTTCACCGTGCTTTGCAGAAATGTACTGCTGATGTGCATTAGAATAAAAGAAAATGTTTTAGGAACACTTAGTTTCATCCAAAACATTAGCCAGGCTGTAAGTGACCATAATACACTGATAATCATCAAAACTCTAGATGTAGCATGTAGCAGAGACATGGCGTTGCTTAGCTCCATACCTCTCAGCCCAAAATGCACACACAACTGCAGTGCCCTCAAACCGTTGTTTCCTGCCATTGCTGTGTTAGAAGCTGATTACTGCATAGGTCCCTCTGTTTCGTCAGGGTGGAAGTCAATAATCCCACTCAAAACCATAGCTTCAGGTCAATGCAGTGTCCATGAAAGATTTTTGCCCATGAGCTGCACTCAAAAGGCTGTGAATTACTTAATGATTAATTAACATTTGTGTGTCTTAGTTGCCCATATGACAAGAGGGAGAGGAGTGGATGTAGTGAGAAGTAAAGACAGGGCTGTGCCAAAAATGGTGCCTTGTGGAAAAACTTTGTTCAGGAAACTGGTCACTCAACCAGAGTGCAGTCATGGTTCAGCTTGTTTTATGAAATGGCCCAGTCCAGTTGTAGACCAGAATTAAAGATTCCCAGTTATTATATAAACTGGAATCATGTTCTCAGTTCAGGGAAAACTCTTTGATTCTTGTTCACTGATAGAGTCATATTTGTTGTGCAACCATGGGCTTTTTTTTAACAGTAACC
>JAVFHW010072527.1:44191-59255 GCA_032159205.1 Eurystomus glaucurus suahelicus
TTTTTAAATCTATGCATATTGCAAATGCTCTATTCTTGTTTAATATTATTTTAGTTTTTTCATTGTATTTTTATCTTTAAAATAAATGTTAGATAGATAGAACTCCAAAGAAAGATATCAATCATACATTTATTCATAGAACTTCAGTTTTAAAACAGACCTGCTAATATTAGGAACTATCATTACTAAAATTACTGTCTTGAAAATGTTATAACCTCCATTTCCTCATCCTTCTGCTCAAAAACCTGGAAATAAAAGAGATTTTTTCATAAAGATCAAATGATAGCTATAAACCCTAGAAAGAAAAAATATGTTCAAGATAGAATTTTCCTTTGGTAGATCCAATAATAAAGTGCATATGCAGAGAAAGCCCAGTAAATCTGGTAGATCTCTACGGTTCTAAAACGGGCCCATATTAAGCTTTTTATTACTGCTTAGAAATCAAGTTCCAAAAAGCCGTAACAGTGGCTACTGTTCTTTCCCTTAGGGTCCAAACAAGGAAATCCAATGTTTTCTGGTCAGCAGCAAGAATTCCATTTTGTAATCTGACACTCTTCATTCCTCTCCTCTCAAAGGCAGTAAACCAAAAAATTAAAGGCAGAAGAGATCTTCAAATTGTGTAGCATTTGCAAATCCTCACGCACCTTTAATGATTTGTTGGCATGTACAAACTGAAAGCTTCATGACCTGGTGTTTCTCTTGTCAGTTCCTGCTCTCATCACATCATCTAGTTATGCATGTTTCACTGAGAATTCATGCTTTTGCCTTTCTCTGATTTCAGCCCTATTGTTCCAAACTCTTGAGAAATAATAAGAGTCATAGAAGAGCCAAGATCTTCATGTTAGGAGGCTGATACAGCTCTACTGTAGCCAACTGAGCTATGCAAGTTTATACCAGCAAGTAATTAGTCAGATATTAGCCCCATTTTTTTCTGTTTTTTTTTTTTTTGTTGTTTCTCTTCTCTAGCAAGCATGTGGTGGTGGCATGCTTCTGCATATTTATGTAGCAGTAACAATTGGATCTTTTCATGCTCAGAGTGAGTAACTCAACTCTATTCAGTCTGTAATTTCCTTCTGACAGACTCGTTATTTCTCTGCCAATGATGCGGTGATGGTTAAGGCCAGCTATACAATTTAAAAACAGACTATTTTTTTGTGAGCACAATACGTCTGTCCAAGCACACTTCTGTCCTAACAGTGCGTTAGCCTGCTCATCAAGTGACCGCTAGCTGCATCAGTTGTAGAATGTGGCTGTTACATACTGGATAGAGCAAGCACTTTGCTATACAGTTTTACGTGCTACTATCATTTCTGTTTATTCCTCTTTCTTTGATGCTATAAAAGAAGGATATATATTTTTACAATGGTCATTGCAAAGTCCATGGACTCTGGACTAAGAAAGTTACCCAGTTGCTTTGGCTGCTTGTTCTTATTTAGGATTTGTTCAAGTTCCTGCTGGTGTCAGCTTGTCCTTGTACTTCATTGGAAGACCTCAGTGCTATTTGAAAAAAATCAGATTATTTGCAATGAAAACACTTACCAAGCATGACAGGAGCTGCAAATTCAGTTGGAACTGTGTAAACTTCTGTAAGACTTGTTTGTAGTAGCAATAAGTGCTAAGGTAAGGAGTGCAGTATTAGAAAACCTGTGATTGCTTGTTCTCTGTGCTTGCAATACACATGCTGAACTTTATCTGCATATGTTGAATTTATGCATCTGGTAGAGATGCTTTTGAAGAGGTGTTGATATTTGGAACATTTTTTAAAACTATGACACTGGTGGATTTGCATAAGAAGTTTGGTGAAGTCCACTCCTGCAGCTAGTACTAGTAGAAATCATAATACTCTTTGGGTGAATTCTTACACCTTGAATTTGAGTACATCACTCTAGTTGACACCTTTGGTAAATGACGTTTAGCTTGGATCCATACCCAACCAGTGACAGAAACTATTCATGCAAATTAGCAAACTAAAAGCCTGCACATTTCTATATATTTACTATAAGGAGGTTGCAACAGTAACTTTCAGCACAATGACTTTATGCTCATAGGAAATAATGTTGAGTATTGTTCATTGTCATTCTTATTAGTGAATGTTATACAGCTGAAATTTATGCATTGTCTACAAAGCAGAGAGGGATTTAGAAGAGAATGAATTGACAATTACTACACCTTGTTCTTAATAGGTCTACCATCTTAGACTTTCTGCACCATCTTCTGAAATCAGCTGGAACACTGGCAACAGCATAGAGAAGTGCAGACTCAGGCTCTGCACTTCGTTAATTAGGAGCCTGAGACTCATGGATAATGATGATTGATGTTCCTTTATATTTTGCTATTTTCTTCCCTGGGGGGAAAAAAATCACATCAAGCTGAAGAACTTCCAAATAACTTTTGATATTAATTACTTTTTTTTTTCAAAGTTATATCTACATTTGTTACCAACAAATGAAATGTAAAACTCTCAACAGAGACTGTCATTTAACTAAATCAGATTAACACAACTGCACTTAACTGTTTTAGCTGCTTCTTTTTCCCACACTGTTGTTTTAATTTTTAAACTTCAAAGTCTCCAAATTCCTCCTGATTGAGGCACTGATATTTGAACAATGTCTTTGTTGTATACTGCAATCAGACAAGTGCTAATCCCCTTGAGAAATCTGGCAGGGCTGTGGGAATCTTCCAGGCATAATTGTATCTCTATCGCAAATATGATGTTATTGGCAACTTCAGCTGAGTTGACAGAATGTGCTGTTGTTGTTGAGGGTGGACTGTATCAACTATCTCTATTGACTCATGAGTCTAAGGGTCACTCTTTATGCATTCTTCACTGTCTCTGGTAGGGGTTTTTTGGTACTGTTGTGGAAGATATTGGAGATATAAACGACTGCTGTATTTAAACAGAGAAAGACTATAACGAGAAAAACTAAAAGGAAAAGCCAACAGGAAATTCTAATTATGTAGTTGAAAGAAAATTACTTGAGAAAAAAATGGATGGTGAATTATAATCAGTGAAACTAAATTTTAATGGTGTACTCATGAGCTAAAAAGACATCTTTCATTTTTATCAGTTTGAACAGTAAGAGAAAAATAAAGAAATATAAAGATGCTGAATGTAGTTACACTTACTGTACAACCAAGTTACCCTAAGTCTTTTATTTAGTTATTCAGTTTACAAGTTATTTTAGCTGAAAATTTTAATATGTTTATTTTTCTCTAACAGTTTCTAGGTGCAGATTAATTCTATTGCAAACTAATTTTGGGGGCAAAGGTTGTTGTAGATGATTCATTAAATGCTTATATGTGTAACCTCCTCATATTTATTCAGTTTTTGGATCTCTGCTTCAAACCATGATTATTTTTTTTAAAATTCTGGCACAGACCATCCATTTCTCTGAAAATAAACAGGGTTTCCTCAAGTACAGGGAAAAAAAAAATCTTACTTTTTTTCCTTGTGAGTTACTCTACAGTTCTTCTTTCTCTGTATTTACATAGGAAAAATAGAAGATACCCGTCATGCAAATGATATAATAGACCTAAGAGTTGCAAAATTTTTATTGACTGTATTTTATTTTTTATGACTATACTATGAAAAAATAAATTGTTTGCTGTTTTGTTGTTGTATTTTTTTAAATAAAGAGGGAGTGGTTAATTTCTTCTGATTATAGTAGCACTAATGGAGGGTCAGGACTGTTATAGTTCTTTAATTAATTCGAAACACTAGAGAAAAAAAAGACCCTTATTTAGTTTATAGCATATACTCTATCTGGGCTCCCTGAAGTCCGCTTGGCCTACATTCAGTTTCAGAAAGACTATGATTTGGCTCTGAGTCAGATGTTTCAGTTGAAATCAGATAGCCAAACCCACAAGAATCTAACTTGTTAGAAATGGTGACTGTTCCAAATATGTGCATCCACAAGACGGCATACACACAGTAAGTAGAGGACATTCATAAAAGCTTATGCTGTATACTTATCTTAGAGTTTTATTAATTTAGCTGCTTTTACATCATTAGGAAACCACATGTACTTTGCTGTACGATAGTTTTCTTTGCTGTTCCAAAGCCAGAATGTATATTCCATATATTAATAGCAGCTTTAATCCTAATTTTCACTGTGTAGTACTTAGTCTGAAACTGTTCTGTGGAACCATTTCTTGATGACATTGCACTAACTCCTGCTTTCTCAACAATGCTCAGAATGACCATGCATACTAAAGCACATCCCTGCTGTGCTGTGAATTCTGAGATAAAACTTGGTGCTTCCTTTTACTGGAGCAAAGAGGTCTAACTCTTCTTAGCTTACTAAACTATACTTAGAATTTCTTCTTTAGGAATTTATCCAAGTGCTGTCTCAATGATTTGTAACCAAATGTGACTCCCAGGAAAGATCATCCACTGAATTTGTTTTGATGTTAAGATACAACTTTTGCTTACTTGTCATTCAGTGACTTTGCAAATATGCCTACCACTTTCTTGTGTAGCCATCTGCCAACTACCAAATAAGAAAAGGCAGGGAAAAAACTCCTAAGAGAAGTAGGAGTTAGCTGAATTTTGCAGTTTTGTTAAAACTAACTCACCTAGCAAAAACATGTATTTTAAAGGTTTCAGTGGGATAGTTAGCCAGGTTTATTACCGCACAGTGGCCAGCACAGAATTATTTTGTGAGCTACAGCTGATGTACTGTATAATTATTGAACGTGGCTGTGATGCCAAGTCCTAAGGTGTGGGGAATAGCTAAGTAAGATTGTTATACAATGAAACTGCAATTTCTATTATTTTGGCTTTGGATGCTCGAAACTTCTTTATTCGCTACAGCTCTTCACAGATGTTTTGATACCACGGAAAGAGCATGCACTAATGACTATGCAACCTACTTTTTGTCAATATGTGCCTTACTTTTCTCTGTAATTAGTCTCTTCCTTTCTCATCCCTCTTGAGTTTATTAGTCCTGTAATTATCATCATTAACAATGTTTACTTTTAATCAGTTGTGGTATTTTAATTCACATTTAATATTTCTTTTTCCTTATTATTCTCGATAATTAGTGTTTGTGCAATAGCAGACCAATCTGCAGCTAATGGAATTACTGGGTTTCCAAGCTATTACGTTCCCTCTTACCTGTTCAAATAATGAAAGCACGAATTCCTAGAATTAATCACTGTAGTGTTTCATTAATGTTATCTCCAGCTCAGCATTGTCATTTGAGTTTTAGTGTAGATCATTCAGCACTTCTTGAAAAGAAAATTTAATTATTATAGAGATGAAAAACATAAAAAAGCAATTTAAAGTTTTCAACTTACACACAAAATAGTTAAAGATGCAGTGTGACTTGCTAACACTCCCTTAGCACGTGAGGGAATCTTTGAGAAATAGTAGGCTATTCTAGTGCTTATAAATATGTGATCCAAGAGATCATGAATTAACTGTCTTTAATAAGAAGAGCTACTACAGAAACCAGCTGCAGTTGCTGCTGTCAGAACTAGCCATAACATGGGAATAAGATTATTTGATTATTTCACAGACACAATGCTGACTCAGAAGACAAGGTTACCACTGAACATACACAAATTCAAAGGAATGGCCTAGAAGAGAAATTTACATCCCTTGTAGTAAGGTGCTGCAGTACTATTTACAGTGTAAAACATTTTAATGACTGTGAAAAAAAACAACTATTCTTCGTGAGCCATCAACCTATTTTAAGACAAAGATTCAAATATTGGGTTATTATGACATGACAAGGAGAAGTCTGAGTTAAAGATGGTTGGGCTGGGGCCACCAGCATTATCAGTATAGGCTGGGAGAGGACATACTGGAGAGCAGCCCTGTGGAAAGGGACTTGGGAGTGCTGGTGGATGAAAAACTGGATATGAGCCACCAATGCGCAATGGCAGCCCAGAAGGCCAGTCACATCCTGGGCTGCATCAAGAGAACTGTGGCCAGCAGATCAAGAGAGGTGATTCTGCCCCTCTACTCTGCCCTGCTGAGACCTCACCTGGAGTATTGCGTCCAGTTCTGGAGCCCCCAGCACAAGAAAGATGTGGACATATTGGAGCGTGTCCAGAGGAGGGCCACCAAAATAATCAGGGGAATGGAGCATCTCTCATATGAAGACAGGCTGAGGGAGTTGGGGCTGTTCAGCCTGGAGAAGAGAAGGCTCCAGGGGGACCTTATACTGACCTTCCAGTACCTGAAGGGGGCCTACAGGAAGGCAGGGGAAGGTCTATTCACAAGGGTTTGTAGTGATAGGACAAGGAGTAATGGTTTTAAGCTAGGAGAAGATAGATTTAGGTTGGATATTAGAAAAAAGTTCTTTAGCATGAGGGTCATAGAGCACTGGAATGGGCTGCCCGCAGAGGTGGTGGAGGCCCCATCCCTGGAGTCATTCAAGGTCAGGCTTGATGAGGCTCTGAGTAACCTGACCTAGGTAGATGTCCCTATTTGTGTAGGGAGGTTGGACTAGATGACCTCTGGACGTCCCTTCCAGCCTGAAACATTCTATGATTCTATGATTCTATCTCAACAGATCTCCTATGGTAACATACACAGATATGCACCTGAAGGGTAAATAAGCAGTAAGTGAAAGGAAGCGTTATGAAAATGCTAGTCTTTATTTTAAAGGAAAGCCAAGGGTAGTGAGAAATACGTATTTTAGCATAGTGCTATATCCCTAAAAAAGTTTAGCAGCCTGTGGTGCAGAATCCTCAACCTCTGGACCAACAAAAGTTACTATTTAGGCCTCATGTATTTATATAGAGGCTGATTTTCACATCCTTTTAAAGCTGATACAGAGATATCATATCAAACAAAGTGATGGATTCCTCTTCCAGTGAATAACTGGAGAAAGACAATGCTCTCTACACGGAAATGCCATAAATCCTAATTACCAAGCTCCTTCAGCAGGGTTTTCTCAGTGATTAAACTTTTTTCAAAGTTTGTTTTAGCCAGCATTCTGGTTAGCACAACACTCTATTGCTAAAAACCAACATGGAATTGAAAACCAAAACACTCAATGAACGTTTTGTGACTTAATAATAAATACAAGCTATTATTAAGTTGAAATGCAAAGTCAGAGCATTACTTTACAGAAATGCCATTTTTTAATAAAGAGGCATGATATTTTCAAAGAAACTTCATGCAGGTCTATGTTCTATGTGAAGACAAACAATTTAATGTGTTTGTTACATAAAAAGTAAAAGTTTATTGCATTCACTTGGCTTTACATTATTATAACAAATAAAAAATTCCATGACTTTGTCATTAACAGCTTCAGGTACGAGAACAGTTTTGAGTGTGCTGACACAAATTCGGGTCTTTTTCCTAGACTCCTGTTTGAGCTTTCTCAACCACCTCAGAGGTTGTATCTTTTCTTCAAAAGAATATAAAATACCAAGTTTGTTTGCTAGTTTTAAGCAAACGATTGCTCACTCTTCCAAGTTTATTCAGTGTATGTTCCTTGAAAGCATCTAATGTTTAGGCTGACTGTCTTAAATTTAGTGTTGTCTGCTGTGCTGCACAATGAAATATCATTACAAAATCTTTTGAATTTTTAAAGTATCAGGCATAAACCTCTCTACATCTTACATTAATTGCTTGTGTTAAAATTTAGAACACATGGCCATGTCCAAAGGAAGCTAATATTTTAATACTCCTGTAGTTTGCCCAGTTACAAGGAAATTGCTACACTGTAACTTTTAGTATTTGATTGTGATTAGTGATTGACAGAGAAAGGCCTCCTGGTGTGACTCAGTGCTGGAGTCAGTAAACAGGCTGTATCAAAAATACAGGATCCAAGTTTAACAGGCATTTTCCTCATCAGTTTACAAATCTTTTCTTTTAGCAAGATCCAGGTTCTTCCAAGCCATATAGATTGTATTTTATCCTCCACATTAAAAGATCCTCCCCAAATTAATGTCAGTATGTACTGTGCATATCTGTCATTCTTTGGAAAAGACATGCTGTTGTGTGCCCCCAGGCTGCTTAGGACATCTGAACCTCTTTAATCTGACACGTGTCAGATTAGTACTCTAGTGAGACCATAAACATGAACATGATGTAGCCCCACAGGATGTGAAGGATGTGTTAATGCTATTGCAGACTTTTTTTGAGAGACAGTTGCTTTAATCTGTAATGTTATTATTTTCAATTCATATTTGATGGGTGTTGCACTTAAAACTGATGCATGTTTCACAGCTAAAACTGAAGGTTATTTTTAAAATTATATATTACGTGCTAACTGCCTGGAAAAATGAAATACATTCTCTTAACAAAGGTGGCTTGTACAGTATGTCCCCAGAAATTAATTTTTTTAACCTTGAGTGTATTGGAATAGTGTGTGGCAAGGTCCAAGCAGATGGAAGAAGAGTTATTTCTCAGGAAGCTCAAATTTAAACACAGAAAACCTTTTGCACTTTTGTTTTGTTGTTGTTTATTTTCAGAGTTCTGGTTTAGCTGAAATATAGATGGTATGCTTTCCAGTTTGGCTTTACTGTCAATAAGCTTCAAAATAGAAAGGAAATGCTTCTGAAGGAGAAACAACGATCAAGGTAAAAGTGTAATTCAAGACAGTATAGCTAACTGTATAGATGTAAATAAGAATTCTATCCTTTTACACAGTCTGGAAATAAAAAGCTGATAGATCGAGCGTGTTATGTAACTTCATTTTGGAGACGGATGTTGATCATTTCATAATATCCATATTCAGAAGTAGAGAGAGTTCCAACACAATTGTGGTAAGACCAGGAAAGGAAAACAGAGTGAAGCTAGAGCCACATGAGACAAGAAAGGGAAATTATTTCAAAAACATCCTCAAGCATTTTATTACAGGTAGCTGACAAGTGAAGACAATGAGGATAGACTACAAATTCAGGCTTCTGGGCTGGAAGGCATCAGGCATCGTTCTATCTTCTGTAAGAACAGTTTTATTAGAGTGCAAGGTGTGGAAATGTGATAGTTTTACAGGACAAACAAAACAAAGAAGAGGAATCCAACAAAAACTAATTTGCATCATCATTTTTTCCTCCTTTCCATCCTGGCAATGCCATGGCCAGTGTATACAATCCCAAGCATCCAGATAAGCATAAAATATGCTAAGAATCCACTTCCCATCCTTGAATGTGGGGAATATGTGGAAATTAACTCAAAAGCAGCACAAACTGCCAGTGGGAATAGTTGGTTTCTGTTACTGCTCTGATTTGTGCTGCTCTCGGTCTCACTAACACTCCACATGCAGCTTAGGAAGCCTTAGTGTAATCATGGTTGAGTTATTCATTGGGCAGGATTGCTCACTGGGATGCCTATTTTAACTCTGAAATATGTTTCAAGAAGTTATTCTAGAACTGGGGTTATGGAGTAAGAAGGCTGTTTCACTGAGTTTCTTTGGATAGTTCGAATGAATTTCCAAATTATTATGTGATTTCTTAAATGTTTCAAATTGTTTTGAAAAACTTTGCAGTATTACAATCTTTGAGATTTTCCTATCTCTAATGAGGTTAGCACTGATGAATGAAAAATATTAAATCGTTTTCAGATACATAATTCCTAGAAATAGCACTAGACTATTTCCTTTTATAATTTGTAGCACAGCCAGTAGAACTGTAGGATATTTTGGACAAAGTCCTAGAAAATGCCTCGTTTGTGATAAATAAGCTAGTAGTTGAAGAACGTATCTGAGTTGCTTTCTTTTCAACTGGATATATGAGTTGATAGAATAATTTCAAATATTATATGCATAGTATCCTGCTCAAGATCATTAAATCATTTGACTGTATATGTTTTCTCTTGGCACTTCTTAGGACATGAAAAGAGATTTTAAGACATGAGAATAGAAATAGATTAGCACAGCTGGATAGTAATGTGGGAATTTCAATAGATGAATGTAATATTTAAAACCCGGCCTCTTTAATTATTTATACCTAATGGATGTCTCAGTTTGTTCAAGTAGAAAGGATACTGCTAATTTAAATTCCCATGAATCACTGCTTCAAAGTGCACTTAAAAATATTCTCTGTCCTAGAGCCCCAATTTATGGGAAAGGAGATAAAACAGCTGTTACTGCTGTTGCAACAGGCAACATTTATTTGGCTAGACAGCTTTTTTTCATACTACTTACAATAATATGTGTTTCAAAAATACAGATTAGACACAGTGATAAATCTGGATCCCTTCAGTGAGCCTGAATGTCTGCATTCACTTACAGCCTTCTTAAAATACAGTGGTGGATTCCTGCTTGTACCACACTGGCTGAGTCCCAAATTAGTTTAACAATTACTGTCCCCAAAACACCAAGCTTGGTTCAGAGCTGGAATGTGAGACCCCAGAATAGGTATCTCTTGACACCCACCAAAGGCCTTCATCTCTGCTCATGTTGTCTTCTTTCTAAAGGTCTCAGTATATGAGACACTCTGTTTTAACTGACCTTATTTCTTAAATTTGTTTTTATTTTGATGAATGCATGCTGCCTTGCATGGGTGTGCATGTCTGGAACAGTGTTTTCTTCATCACTTTCCCAAGGAAACTCTAATCAGTTCTGTCCTTTGTCCCCATTACTTGTTCCTAGTGTCAAAATAATCTGCACACTATTAAACTAACTTTCCAAGTCACCCTAGATTTCTTTATTCTGTAGAGACAAAAATCTCAAGATATATCTCTGGATATTTTGGAGTAAAGCCATCAATGGAAATTCAGTATGGTTAAAGACAGCTCCCAGCCTTTCCTTCCAAGCCTATGATGATAGTATGCTTTCTGCCTATCCATGGCTAAAACTCTCACATAAACTTTATTTTGGGTCTGAACTCTGAAGCTCCTTTTCTCTGAACTTGACAGATTCAATATGATACTGCTGTAATCCACTCGGGATGCTGTTGCACCATTTTTATCTACAACATAAGGTGCTAAATCTTAATGTCCTTTTCATTTTAACAACAGCTTCTTCTAATCTCTAATTTGCTAACAAAGTGTTCATTATATTACAAATAATCTGCGATGATCAATTCGGCACCTTTTTTTTTTAATGATACTTTTGCCAAAAATGCTGATCCGTAGTTGTTATTGTTGTTTGGTTCTCAGCGTAATTCTGCTTGTCTGTGCCTTGGCATCGGGGGTTTTGTCTGATTTGCTTACAGTGTAAGCTATTTCCACCCAGGATGCCCTCATTTTACTCAGTGTTTATAGTACAATATGAGTATGATCCATGACCAAAGTTCCTAGAAGCTATGGCAAAACAAGTAGCAACAGATGGGTTCCCCCATTCTTCAAATGTCCTTCTGTTGTTCTTTTTGTTGTGGGTTGTTTTGGGTTTTGTTTTGGTTTTGTCCTTACCATCACTGGCTATAGAGTAGAGGGATCAGATTCTTTTCTGTAACACGATAAGCTGGTTGACACTACGGGAATCAACTACTGAAAAATTAGATGTCATAACAAAGCGCTTACAGGAACTGAGATTTCTGAAGCTGTAAACAAAAACAAGCATTACATAAGAAAGATAATTTTTCTTTCAGATCTATCTCAGCTGATGTTTTACATCTTACTTTTCTTTGGGATAGAATAACAGACAAACCACAATAAAATAATGCCCATACCCTCACTCAGTTCCTTCTGACTGTTCCAGAGCTGAGTCCTCTGTTTTGTATATTTCCCACCATTTTCTGTCTCCTTAACTCCTCTGTTTCCATTTTCATTGGTGTTCTTAGAACAAGTTCCAATTCCAGCATTGTACTTCCAACATTATTTTTCTCCAATAAAATTATTCTCTGTATGTTTCTATAGTCAGATAATTCATTTCTAATTCATAGAATACTGAAATTTATTCCAAGCTTCCACAGTGAGACGGTTTTGGAACAGCAGCCACTTAAAAAAAAAGACAGGAAAGTAAATACGATCAGAGGACAAATCTAATATGAATATATCTGAAGCTTAAAAAGTTGAGATTGATTTGCTGTTTAGTCTAACTACTTCTTCTAATTGCAGTATGCATACATGATATTCCCTTTGTAAATTTTTAGCTTTTTGTAGGCACCTTATAGACTTTTTTGTATCTTCTCCAATATTTTTAATAGTTTCCAGTGACTATTCACAGACTAAGCGAGAGCTTCCTTTTGAGCCAAATAGTATCCGCTCTGCTTCCCAACCTGTATGTTATTTGCTAGTTATTTGGATGTCGTAGCCCCTTAGGTTGTACTTTCTGCTATCCTGTTTTGTCTGCGCTGTCTATATTCTATTCTTACAACTGTCAGAGAATGATTTTTGGGCCACATCCAAGGCAGTATTTGTTCAGGTGAACTTCAGGAATTTTCATGGTAAAATAATCCTTCATACTAAGAGTCCACAGAGAATTTAAATTGATCAGTCAAAATGATGTTAGGTATTAATATCTGGGGTTATAAGTAAACCAATGTTTAGGGAGGAAAACTGTCTAAACGAATGCTTATGAAGTTAATACTTGGTAAGATCTATGAGCAAGAGGAAAAACCATTATATCATCTTTTCCATCTCATATATTACTTAATCCAAAGTGCGCTTGTTTGACATCTCCGTTTCCTGTTTGGATAATGCGTATGTGCTAATTTCTGGCGATGAGTTATTTGTTTGTGCAGTTGGGTTTCAGATAATCAAAATAGAAATGTTTAGAGCTGCACATCAAAGCCAGTATCGTAATAAGTTAGCATTATAACCTCAGTACTTTGATAGAAGGAAATACCAAGTTCTCACACCAATTTCAATTAAGCAAGTATTTCAAATTAAGGAAATGATACGCTAAGCTTAGATCTATCTGGGTCCCAATCCTTGGCCTTCAGGGCCAAATCAGTGATTTCAGAGTGCTGCTGCCTACCTCCTAGTAAAACTGCCTGCTCATGACTGTTTTTCTAACCTACAAACTCATTCAGCCCCAAAACCTGATGCACTGAGCTTCCTATCCAAGTTTCTGAATCCAGGGTAGCGTGGTAGTAAGTATCTGTAACAGTCTGTGCTGAGGACCCAACAGCACCTGATGGGGTCGGACTATCTGATAGATCAAATTAAAATGGTCTAAGCCATGGTTGCCTTTTGTATTACATGCAATACCGTGAGTCCGTAATCAGTTTCTTAACAACTTTTGTCACAGTGTTCTGTGGGTTATCATTTTTTTGTTATCTGCCATTATCATTCCCGTTAGTAATTATCCAGTGGCTCAGCCTGCACATAAGCGCTGACAGCGGGAGTGTTTAACTGTTCCTGCTGTATATTTTTAAATACTGAACAATTTTTAACAATTAATGGAGGAAGAAGAGGCTGCTGCTGCCACTGGATCCACTACCATCACATCGCCTCATACCTCGTCTATTAATTGCAGTGAGACTTACATGTGATTTGGACACGCACGGGTGTCTATGTTTAGAAACAAACTTTAGGGATGCATTAGTAATTATTTCCTTTCATTCTAGGTAACCTTTATTAAATCAATCAGCACTTAACATTTTTAGGAGTTTCTGGATGACCAGTAAGAAAAGTGATCTTTGCTACAAAAGTATTTGCAATACAGGTTTTATGCTTTTTGGTTTCACATTATTGATGGACTATCACGGTTCCAATCCATGTTTTTGAAGTGGCTGGGGGCATTTATCTGGTTTGGAAAACACTGATCCAAAAGCAGTGGAGCCATCTATTATGAAGACTAGCTCAAAGTGCCCTCAAAAACTGGAATGCAAAAGCTCTCAACTTTGAAAATTAATACATCTATTATGTTAATTTTGTATTATCAAGTAACACTGTGACTGCTCTATTTGTGTGAAGTCTCTAGGGTTAAAATATTCTTTAAAGAGATGTTTATTTTTGGACAGGCCTATTGAGTTGCCTCCTATTGTATGTTAAAGTAGCTGCTCTTGGAGGTCACAGAGAGTTCAGCTTTACAAAGTCACCCTTATTTTGCAGAAAATTAATTTTCAGAGTCTTTAATGGGAACAAACAAAAATGTCTCTCCTAAAACTTTTTTACAATGTTTCATTTGATGACTTGTCCAGAAGGAAAGGGGAAAAGTAACACAAGGATACAATTTTGGACAAAAATCAGACATGAAAGCATATGCTCTATTTTCAGTAAGTGTATGTTTTTAATGTTTCTGCCACAGGACCATAATTCTTGGGGTTTAGTGCTTGTTTCTTTCTCCTCAATGCACATGCTTAGGAAAACATTAACTGGCTTTTAGTTTTCTGAGCAGCAGACACCTATTTAAAAGTCACAGATCCAGCAACTGGACCCAGTCAGAGTGTGCCCCGTTGAAGACTTCGGAGTCGCAGCCAGTCAGTGGGGCCAGCCCACATATCAGAGTGAAAGAGTAATTCAGCCCGAAACGATAGCTTCAGGTAAAGGCAGCATTCACGGAAGATACTGTTCTGATAGCTGTGAAAAGAGAACTCCTTACCTTTTCTCAGGGGGAGGACAGCCTTAACTGCAGCAAATTGAGTTCTGCACTGGTGTGGCACTTCATTTATGTCTCTGAGATACCCAAAGTGATGTATTGACCCACTTAGCGACTGGTTTTATCTATTGCAACAGCCAGTTCTAATCTAGCAAGTGAGGCTGATGTTGAGAAGAGCTGTATGAAGTTAGACACCTGTCATGCACTTGTACGATCAGCGTATTACACAAGGGCACAACAGCAGGGAGTAGCAGAGGCATGCGGAGACGTGTCCAAGCCTAAACCATAGTTTTCTCTGCAGATGCTTTAAATGAGCATTGCTGTTAGTAGACATGTATGTGCCTAGCATTAGACATCTTAAGACACCTGAAAAATTACAAAGTGCTTGAAAAGTCTGGGTCATCAGAGGGCTGGTTCGAAACTGAAAGAGCGCTAACTGGGATTTTAAAGGAAGACCGGTGGGAAGTTACTTGCTCTGAGGGGAAAAGGTTTGAAAACAAGCTTTGCAGACGGTTTTTGAGGCATTTTCCTGCAACGTAAACTGTATGAACCTCATTTTTTTGAGGAGGTCTAGACTAAAAGGAATGTTTGGAAGTGAGGGGAGCTGGTAATTACCCTTCCTGCTTTCCATGCGATGCATCCTCCAGGCTAGGTCCAGCAGGACAGATTAACAG
>JAVFHW010072528.1:0-39124 GCA_032159205.1 Eurystomus glaucurus suahelicus
AGGACCATTCTTTCCGGCTGTGGTGTAGAGCACATTCTTTATATCTTGTCCTTCCTGGAATGGCCCAAGAGCTACTGCCTGCACAATCTCCTGTTTAATCTGTTCAAAGGCCTGTTGTTGCTCAGGGCCCCATTCAAAATCATTCTTTCGGGTCACGTGGTAGAGCGGGCTGACAATCTGGCTGTAGTCTGGGATGTGCATCCTCCAGAACCCCACAGCGCCCAAGAAAGACTGGGTGTCCTGTTTACTGGTTGGTGGGGACATGGCTGCTATTTTGCTGATCACATCCATTGGGATGTGACAACGCCCATCTTACCACCTCACTCCCAAGAACTGGATCTCTCGTGCCGGTCCCTTGACCTTTCTTCGCTTTATGGCAAAACTGGCCCTCAGGAGGATCTCAATTATCTTACTTCCTTTCTCAAAAACTTTGTCTGCTGTGTCCCCCCACACAATGATGTTGTCAATGTACTGCAGGTGATCTGGAGCCCCACCTTTCTCTAGTGCAGTGTGGATTAGTCCATGGCAGACAGTGGAGCTGTGTTTCCACCCCTGGGGCAATCAATTCCAGGTGTGCTGGATGCCCCTCCAAGTGAATGCAAACTGTGGCCTGCACTTTGTTGCTATGGGAATGGAGAAGAACGCATTAGCAATATCAGTTGTGGCGTACCATTTGACTGCCTTGGACTCCAGTTCTTATTGGAGCTCTAGCATGTCCGACACGGCAGCACTCATCACTGATGTCACTTCATTCAGGCCACGGTAGTCCACTGTCAGCCTCCATTCGTCATTAGACTTCCGGACTGGCCATATGGGGCTGTTGAAGGGTGAGTGAGTTTTGCTGATCACCTTCTGGTTCTCTAGCTGGCGAATCAGCTGCTGGATGGGAAGCAGAGAGTCTCGGTTGGTGCGGTATTGCTGCCGGTGCATGGTCTTGGTGGTAATTGGCACCTGCTGATCCTCAACCCTCAGTAACCCCACCACTGAAGGGTCCTCTGAGAGACTGGGCAAAGTGGACAACTGCTCGGCTTCCTCCAAGGCAGCTATACCAAAGGCCCACTGGTACCCTTTCGGGTCCTTGAAATAGCCCCTCTTGAGATAGTCTATTCCCAGAATGCATGGGGCGTCTGGGCCAGTCATAACGGGATGTTTATGCCAGTTCTTCCCTGTTAAACTTATCTTGGCTTCCAGCAGTGCCAGCTCTTGGGACTCCCTGTCACCCCGGAGATGCAGATGGGTTTGCCCCCTCCATAGGTTGATGGCATCAGGGTGCACTGTGCTCCAGTATCTACTAAAGCCTTGTATTCTTGTGGCTCTGATGTGCCAGGCCATCAGATCCACACAGTCCAGTAAATCCGGTTATCCTTCTCCTCCACCTGGCCGGAGGCAGGGCCCCTCTAATCCTGATTGGAGTCACTGACCTCATATAAGCATGACTCGGAGGTCCCCTCGAGAGGGTCAGATGTCAGATCAGCTCTTTTCTTCTGCCTAGGAGGTTTTCCACTGGAGACTGGGGCTACATTTCTCTTGGAGGACTCCCTTTTCACAATCGTCTTTCCTTGCAACTCATGCACCCGTGCAGCTAGAGTTGAAGTGGGTTTCCCATCCCACTTTCTCGTCTCCTTTCCATGGTCATGCAGGTAGAACCATAGGTTGCCCCATGGTGTGTACCTGTCATGGTCTCTCTCTTGAACAGGGAAGCGTCTGCTCCTAATAGCTGAGACGTGGGCTCGTACAGGTTGGTGGTGGGACATGTTCTCTTTGATCTGCTGGACCTCTTGAGCCAAGTCCTTGACAATTGAAACATAGGCATTTAGAGAGGAGGAGATGTTTCCTTTGTACTGGCGAAGATGGCCAGCCACCTCATCCACTGTTTGTCCCTGGCTCTCTCTCCAGGACACTACGGCCAATGAATTGGCATATGATGGTGGTGCACTCCACAGGAATTTCCGCCACATAGGTGGTGTACATTGAGCTTGGTCTGGATCCATGAGTGACTGCTCATCAGTCAAATCACCATAAATCATGTCCAGTACAGCTAATTCCCTCAGGTGCTGAATACCTTTCTCTGGCTCAGCTACACTATCAATCGGTTTGTTATCAGGTTCAGAGACCTCCTCCTCTCCCTGAGGGCACTGGATAGTGCTGAGCACGACATGGTAGGCATGGGCGAGTCCCCAACACATTGCAGTGATTTGTGTCTCCTGGGAGCTGCCGGGTTGACAACACACCCTCTCTAAGTACCTTACTAATTTATTGGATTCTGTACTTGCTCAGGAGTGGAATTCCAAAATATTGGGGGTGACCACTGGCCCAAGCCCATGCTCTCCCACACACCCTGCCACTCATAACTAGCCAGCCTTGGGGAAGGTCTCGGGGTGAGGACATTAGATAAGAACCCCATAACCTTAAATAGCACATGGCAGACATTTAGCAAACAGAGCAGTGAGAGCATGCTGGCCTGGGTATTCCACGGATAGGTAAACTCCTCAAAAGCTGAGAAGGTCCCCTCCCCTGTCTCACCCATAGGTGGGGTGAGACCACTAACAAACGCCCAGGCCACATGCAGGTACCAGTTCGCTCCCTCCATCAGCAACACAATCATATAATAAGCCGTCAGTGTCCAGAACAGCACAATGAGAACCTTGACACATTTCCCACATACAATGAATAGCATCATTGGGAATATACAGTGGATGTAGGGAGTGATACAGGACCACCAAGCAAACAGGCTAGCCAGCGTCGTGAACATACTCTGATTTCAAACAAAATATATATAAACAGAGAATTGCGTCTAACAAGAGTTATTTTAACACGCTTTGAACAGATTCTGTCCTTATCTCAACTCTCAGATGCCCCGGGTTAGGCGCCAAAAGATGTGTTGGTTTAGTAAGAACTGTGGCTGCGGCGTGGCCGGAGCCATGGGGCCATGTGACTTTCTCCAGGCCCCTTCCCTCTGCCACGAGTCGCGTACAGAGAAAGAAAGAAAAAAAAAAAAAGGTTTAAAAGTGCCTTTTTGAGTTGAGATAAGGAAGGTTTAATATATATATATATATAAAATCATGTAATAAGCACTTGCAGTTAACAAGAACAATAGTAACAGTGAGAAAAGAGCAATACAAAAAAGAATAATACCAGACAAAAAGGTACGGACCGAGCCCAGCGAAGCAGCTGAACGCGAACTGTCCCCCTACCGGAACTGGCCCTGGGGCATGATGTCAGCATGGTATAGAACAACCTGGCCCCACCAAAACTAACCCTGCCCTGGCCAAACCAGGACACCATGGCCAACACAACCCAAGGAACTTCTTTTGCTTTTTAGGCAGAATTGGAAGTTCTCAAGTAACCAGACACAAGTCAAGGAATGGAGACATGCAGAAAAAGACTGAGGAAATAAAAGACTGGAGTTGTTAAGAGTCAAATGTTGCTGTACAAAGAGCCTTGGACAGTGATTTAATGTGTGTGCTAGCTATGATGCAAGTTCCTCACAATCCCCTTACTCATGCGTTAAGAAATGATGGGAAAACAGAGTAGTAGGAAAAAAGCTATGACAGAAAATGGCATTTCTATCTGGGATTCTCACAATATTATAAAGTAGGATTTTAAAACAAAATTTTGCAGTGGCTGTATCTCCTTTGTCCACATAATGTGTTTCCACAGTGTATGTATTTACATACAAACTTGTGTATATAAACATGTGTTTCAGTACATGTGCATCTTCAAGCAGAGATACGTAATTGAAGCAATTAATTCCATTTAATAACAATCTATACAATGTTATGCCTTTAATGGCTCATTGCAGAGCCTGTCATAATGGCAATTCAATTAAATGATACTGTATTATTATTTCTCACCCTATGTGCAAAATCTAGTGAAAATATTACTGAAATTGGAAGAAAACATTCTAAGCATCAACAGAAAGAATTGTTTCATTAGAATCAGAGCAGTGTCTTTCAACACTTTTGACAGGTAAATTATGAATATTTACAGATATGCTTTCATTATATAAAGATAATTTGAAGTAAGATATTCAGACTACCTGTGGGGCTTTAAAAATACCATGATATGCATTCAAAGACTAAGATAATTGGGACATATGTTTCTCAAAAAATAAAAAGAAGAGCTTCAGCTGATTTTTGACATCTCTTTTGCAAACACCTAAGACCAATCTGGAATTGGTCCCAATTCATTTCTGTATTTATACAGAGAATCATGAAAAGCATCTTTATTTCCCTCCACACTGAATCCTAACTTAAAATTTTTTCTTAAGCGCAACTCATGCTAGAATTATTGCAGTTTTTGAATCCTATTTTCCTGGAGATTTACAGTTACCACAGTCTCTAAAATGTATTTGCCAAATTTACTGAGTTAACTCTTCTATGAGATAGGCCAATGCATTTTTACAAATGTGATGCTCAGTCACTGGAAGAAAAATAGAAGACCTCTTTTAAAAGGCTACAAGGATGAAGATAATTACAGAACAGAGACCTTAAACATTTTTCACTGACTGTTACATACTAGTTGGAAAACACAGGGCTAGAGCACAGAGAAACACAACATTGGAAATGTTGCTCAGAGGAAGAGTTATAACAGTAATTGGAAAAAAAAAAAGGAAAAAGAAAAAGATTATCCAATACACTTCTATGACTTCCCTAACAGCTGACAAGTGGACAGTCAAATTTATGGTCCCTCTTGGGATGTTATGTGGCATACTCACATTCACACATACAATTAATATAAGTGACTCTCTCTTTACAATCTTTAAAGCTAAAAACCTCACATATAGCTTTTGAACGGAGAATCAGCTTTCGTAACCTGGCTGCAGATCTTGATCCATGCTCAGGGAATTATGTGGGCCCCTCTGCATCTTTGAAGCACATAGCTTTTGGAGTCAGATCAGGTTTTTAGTTTGATAATGCAGCAGAGTGGAAGTATGCTGGTTAAAGAGTTGAAAGCAGACTTATCTCAGTGAACTATGGGGCAAATTTCTGAAGAGGAATCACACCCACTTGTGGCATGAGGGAGAACTGACTAGTACAGATTATGTATAAACTGTTATGTGAAGAGCTGATCTATCCTTGGGAGCAAAGTACATGGTGCTCTTTTCCAGAGAGTAGTCATAAAGAATAAGACCTAACTTGCAAAAAATGCTCTTTTCTAGAGAGTAGTCATAAAGAATAAGGCCTAACTTGCAAAAAATTGAATACAGTAGTGTACTGCCTGGTTGGTTTTGAGAAAATATTTGACAAAAAAGTTGAACTGATTTTTTATTTCAGCTAGACATATGGATGTTCAATTTATGTAATAACACCTTTTCCATCAATGTACTTCAAACTAAAGGATCATTTTCAAAATGTTGAATGTTATCCTATATCCTCATTTTTTCCACCTATCATATAGAAATAATGATTGACAAGTACTCTACAGTGGCATTGTTAGGACATCTTGAATATTATTTTATCAGAACAACTGTTAAAATTATCAATCCTAGCAGCACAGGAGTTATTAATTTATTTTTTTTTTTAAATTTGAACATCAGGAAAACAGAATTTTTTATCCCACTGGCACAATATTAATCTTTGGGTGACCTTTAAGAGTTATCTGTGTTCCTTTAACTCCTTATTTCACTATTGACAGAAGTGGCTGCCAGCAAAACTACCCTATATTGTATAATGTTTCATGAGGATGTATCAGGGGAGATTTCCAGTCTAAAAGTAGATGAGCTTCCTTCATTATGGTAATTAATTTTTTAATTTCTTGTGTGGCTAAATATGGTATGTTTTGGTGTTTTCTGTGCTGTGAATATTTACTGTATAAAGTAAATTAGACCCAAGTTTCAAATATAGATAGTTAGGAAATTTTATAGACTTACCTATCAAGGGTTAACATTGAAACACTGAACAAAATAATTAATGGAGTTTCCTTGCCCTTGAAAATGTGGCTAGCCTCAGTTGGAGAGAATTATGCTGCTAAGAAAGGAACTATGAGAAGAGCTTTAATTCATTCTACTATCTTGCTTCTGTGTTAACTTGGAAACTGGAGGGAGGGAGAGGAATCTGGTTGTGAAAAGTCCTTTTGATTCCACTTAGTGGGCTATTACTTCTAACCTTAGCTTTCCATAGCATACCTCCAGACTGATGGTAGTGGAGTGTAAGTATTAGATCTAACAGTTGAATAAAGATAATTTTAGTTAATTTTAATAAAAATTCAGAAAGTAGAAAGGAAGATCAAATAGCTATGATGCAGGCCGGGAGAAAACTGAGGTGTTTGCAGATAATATAAAAGTTCAGGATGGTGAAAGGACAGGAAATCCCTTTCTGTTTAATTGAGGTCACATAATTAAACATTACAGCTGTCAAGGGAGACAGCAAGTTATACTGCTTTTGGCATGGAGCTGCCAGTGGCTATCACCTTTGGGGTTGTCAGGGAATCATTTTAATGCATATGTAGTTATAAATAGAGGGGTGCAACCAGATTTTAGACATTGAATTTTCAGTCATCTGTGTGTGCACTTCTACTAGAGAAATTCTGGAGGAGGGAGGTCCATCCTGCAAGAATACTTATCAACCAGTGCTTATTGGTTCATTATGCAGGTGCATAATTTGACAAGAAATTTTGGGAGTAGTTTGCTTCTGAAGATGAAATGAGCTATTAAAAATATTACTGACTGCACTCAAAATGTATTTTGAATTTTTTTAAGGCATAGCTTTGTACTTTGGGAGGAAAAGATAACTGGACTTCTCTACCTCTGCCCGCAGGTTTAGGAAGCACCACAACTCAGCATTGTGATGGAGAAATTAGGTCCTGTGTCCCCCACTGTGTGATGAAAGCCCATCTGCAAATAGTTTCCTTGTGGCCAGCTGTTCCAAAAGGAAGAGACCGAAGAAAGCAAAACAGTGTTCCTCCCAAAAAACCCATTTGTCTCCTGTCTTCTCAGAAAATAAGCCAAAGTACTTTCACAGGACTGAGTGGGGGTCCATAGAAGAAGATAAAAATAGAGCCAATGTAATTGACTTCTTATTTTCAAGTGCCAGGTAGCCGTTGAGCTGTTTTAATGATTCCTTAATGCATTTCAAATATTGCTATTGTTAGCGCAGAATTTTATTGTGCTCACGTTGTGAAAAGGTCATTATTTGCTCCTAAAATAACTTCATGCTTTAGACAGTTTTGGGGCTGCGTATCCACAGTGTCTGGCTTCTTCCTGAGTGTCACGTAGACAAAAGGCTGCACAGGCTAAAATTTCAGTATTAATTCAATAAACTCTCCTGCAGTAACAAATGCTTTATTGTCTCTGAGAATCAGATTCACATAGATGGAGTTATTTAATTGTTAAAATCCAGACTGTCATAAACCCGAACATTGCTTTTGGGTTTCTAGTTTGGAATCCTTTACAATGTTTTGAGGAAAAAGTCCCTTCCTACATACAGACTGTTTGTTGAGTTCTAAGTCACTAACAGAATGCAAGACAGTGGGTCATCTCCACCATATGCTATTACAAAAGACAGAAAGACAGCAAGTATTCAGGGTGGATGAGCATATCAGGCATGTAACAGCCATTGGCATGCTGACTTCTGGTAGATGCAGCTGTTGTGCTGGATCAGCCATTATCATTTTATGCTGCCATCAGTTGCCTGATCACACAGGCCAACGCTGAACTCAGCAACATACCCGCGGAAGTCTTCTTTCAGACAGTCCTGCCTTAAGTTCGTGTGGGCCAGTTCCTCTGCCACCCACTGTGGTACCAACGTCACTTGCTAGACACAACAGACAGAGATGGCTCCCTCAGTGGTCCTTCACATGGGAGGACACCACTGAGAGAGCTCAGCAAGATGCAATCAGCCACAACAGAAGCCACACCCAACAGGAATCTCCTCCAAAAAATTGGCTACTGGTTGATATAATCCTGGCCTCACCCACCACCCCAGCCACGACCACTTGGGTGAGGGCAGACCCACAAAGACACAGGTGGGTCAGGTTCTGCCTCTGAAACATGAAGCCAATAGGAAAACCAAAACATTCTGCTAGGTTGTAACTCATCCACAGGTCAACTCCAACTTGGGGCCCATTACTCAGGCCCTAGCACTTCAGCAGCTGAGTGCTTTATCTACTGTGGTAAAAAGCTACAGTGGCACATCCAAACTGAAAATATAACCAATAATCCTGTACTGACTCCTGTTGATAATGCCTCTTTTTTTTTCTGTGGTAGTACTAGAATTGTAGCTGCCTTTCCCAGTACTCTGCTTTTCACTCCATCTTCTTAATTTTCTTTTTGCAGGATGCACAAGGGAAAAGTATTAGGTCATCTGGTCTTAGCTTTGCTACTGCCAGGCTCCATATACTTCTGCTCCAAGATTGTTGGTATTGCAATTCACAAAAATAGGTTAAAAAAAGGAAGTAGTAAAATACCTACTTTCTCTTTCAGACTCTATTTCTTTTGCTAAAAATGTCAAATATGACAACAGCTTTTTCTATTTCTGTTATTCTGTTATCATATTTTCTATTTACTGTTGAAAGAAAACTATCTCCAACAAAAGGGGAGAAGGTAGTGGGAAAAGTATATTCAGAATGCTATTCCTCCATTGAAAAAAACAAAGTCAAATAATGCCTACTAACAGCCTTTACTCTGGCTGCCACCATTGATAAGAGGAGAATAAAGAAACTCTGCCAGCAGCAGTTACAGATAAGGCTGTCAAAAGGGCAGGAAGGCATCAGAGAAAGGCAGGCAGCTGGTGTGACCCACACAGAATATGGACAAAAAATTTAGCAGCAGAATGTAAAAGAGTATGTGTGGCCTAAATGAACCCAAGACTGCACACTCTTAGTGTATGAGAATACTCTCAGTCATAGTAGGCATTGATGCCACCTGACAAGGCAGTTAGCTTGAAGAGCAGCAAACACTCCTAAGGAGGTCAGCATATATATTGAGCAAACATGAAGAGATATCACCCTTTATTGCTTTATTCCTTGCTAAGGGAAGTGGTTCTAGTGTGAGCATGAAACCTGATCATAAGACAAGCTAGGAAAAAATCCCCACTTTTGACACAGACCTCCTCTCTTATCAACTAACAAGCATCACATGAAGACTCCTTCCAAGTCCCAAGATGACAATGGCAACGGGAATGATGTTACTCCCTGGAAATACCATTGCAGAATCAACTCATCAGCAGTTAAATGGGACTGCTTTCACACAGCTAAGCACAAGGAGAGACAGGGAAAAAAATTCCAGTGCTGGTCTTGAATGCTGAGTGAAAGCAGCTACTGCATCTTTCTTCTCCTTATGCATATTTAACCCCTGAACTCCACATGCCTTGGTATAGCAATATATGACAGGTATATATGTATTATAAATATTTACCAAGAACGATGTAAGGCCTTTTGGAATAAGAGCACTATATAAGTGATACTTTTTCCAAAGTAGGTAGAAGTTGGTAGAAAAACCCTCATCTGATAAACATAACTGACAAGTTATTTCACTCAACTAATACACTGAGCTATGACACAAAATTGATGATCATTTTTAATGTGAATGATTCCCAGGTTTTTCATGTGGATGATTCCTCTGCAAATTCTGGGATGTGTGGTCTCCATTGTAGTTACAATGGCTATTAAGCTATTACTAGGCAGGTGAAAGTAGAATTGTTCCCTCAAAAACCATCAAAGGCAAAAGAGTGAAGAAAGCTATTTTGAAGAATGCTGGTCCTCTAGGTATCATGTATTTGCTTACATGGGTGTTTGTGTTTATTCCTTTACCGATATAGACCTTGTGCTCCCAGGCAGAACATTCTGTGAAACGGGAAGTTGCCACCCCATCACTTCTGATGGTCTGTGGTTCCTGTAAGGAATGCCAAATCTGAATAGGCAAATCAAGGTTTTGCCTAAAAGAGAAGTCTTCTGTTTACAGATGTGTGATCCTTTCTGATCTGAGCTAGTGTCTGATGAATCTTGTTATGAAACCGTATGGGTGCTAACCTGATGCTTCCTGTGGGTGCCTGTGAAGCAGACACAGCACAATAGGTCATTTCAGAGAGTATTTCAGTATCTCCTCAGCAAGATTTGAACTACTGTTGACTCAAATTCTTTGGTACTGACCTTTCCAGACTTCTTCCACAGTTCCTCATAAAGATGGATAGAGTGATGAGTGAGATCTTAGGCGCTGTGGGAACTTGCCAATTAAGCTTTCTGGGACCAAGAGTCTCCATCACTGTTCTTGGCATTTGACGGATACACTTAGATCTGTGTAGCTTGGTTTTCATTATTCCTCTATTTCTTCTCGAAGCCAGACCTTCATATTTATGCCTAAAGGAAGTGTCAGGAATAATTCGGCTTTCATATGGGTTTCTCAGGAAACACTATTCTGCTATCCGATCTATCTATGGTGATCTTCAGACTGTATATAAATAATCTTTGAGTGCCTGGTTACCTGAACTTGTTTGCTAACTATCTGTCCCTTTCTGAAACACTGGAAACATAAGGGTATTGTCAGTGGGACACTAATGATTTGCCTGTACCAGGTACTTCTTTGTTAACAAGTTACCTAAGACAGCATAGCTTTTGCAATCACCAAATTATGGAAAATATAAGGCCATATGGTCTGATCTCCTCCTCAAAGCAAAACCAACTTTAAAGTCAGTTCAGGTTGCTCCAGTTGTCCAGTCTAATTTGGAGCGTCTCCAAAGACATTCCATAGCTGCTTTGAACAACATCCTCTGATGTTTGACCATCCTCACTGTGACTTGTTTTTCTCATCTCTAATCAGACTTTCTCTTGATGCAGCCTTTGTCCATGGTCTCTTATGCTTTTTCCTGTGTACCTCTGAGAAGTGTCTGGCTCTGTCAAAGTTGTCAAAGTTATCAGTTAGCTGATCTCTCCCTAGCCTTCCCTCACTAGCCTTCCCTCCCTTCTTCATTTGGGCTGAAAGCACATCATGGATAATTATGCTGCTTTTGGTCTGCACCAAAATTTGTTAGAGATGTGAATTTAGTGCTTCACTGATTCTTCTTCTTTGCCTCATTGTATCCTATACAATGATGCTGCTGACAGCTAAAACGTATTGGATTGAATCTTTATTACTCTGTCAGCTTTCTTAGTGCTAAATGAAACCATGTGAGCCCTGTATGACAAGTGTCATTCTTTTCTAGTATTTTTGTATGGGTGGGCATCTTTCTCTGCAGCTCTCATTCTGCGTACCTATCTACTGTCTCCAGTTTTGGGCACCTCGCTACAAGAAAGACATTGAGGTGCTTGAGTATGTCCAAAGAAGGACAATGAAGCTGGCGAAGTGTCTAGACCACAAGTCTTGTGAGAGGTGGCTGAGAGAACTGGGGTTGTTTAGCCTGGAGAAAAGGAGGCTCAGGGAAGACTTTATTGCTTTCTACAACTACCTGAAAGGAGATTATAGTGAGGTGGTGATTGGTCTGTTCAACCAAGAAACGAGCCATTAGAAAAAGAAGAAGTTCCAAAAAAGCAATAAGAGGGCGAGGCAATGGAGTAGGAAGACAAGAAAAAGGTGGAGGGCAAGGAGGAGAAAAAGAACCTGGAGAAGGAAGAATAATAGGAGAAGGAAGAACAGGAAAAGGAACTTGAGAAACAGGAAGAGAAGGAGAATAAACCGGATTTGGAGGAGTGGAAGGAGGAGCAGAAAGACAAAGAAGAGGAAAAGGAAAAGGAGGAGTAAGAAGAGGAAAAGAAGAAGGAGGAGGTTGATGAAGAGGAGGAGGAACATGAGGGCAATGCGAAAGAGGAGGCATAAGAAAAGGAGGAAGAAAAGGAAGAGGAGGAGCAGGAAGAAGAGAAAGAGAAGGAGGGGGAAAGGGACCAGGGGAGGTTTCGGATTGATATGAGGAAAAATTTCTTCACTGAAAGAGTTGTCAAGCACTGGAACAGGCTTCCCAGGGAAGTGATTGAGCCACCATTCCTGGAGGTATTTAAAAAACTGTAGATGTGATGCTCAGGGACATGGTTTAGTGGTGACCTGGCAGTGTTAGGACTTGGTGATCTTAAAAGTCTTTTCTAACTTGCTATGATTCTATTTGTTACAGTGATGGGCAAAATGTGTTCGTTAACATAAATAAAACAAGTAGAAGGTATGCAGTAACTATATGGAATCTGATATGGCCATGACATTAGTAATTGTTTTTGCTTCTACAAGTAAGAAAATTTCATGCTGAACTGCCTAGATGCCTAGGCAATTCATTTGGTTTTCATGTCTCCAAGTATATTTTATTCACTCCTTTTTAAACATCTTTAAAAAGATTTTCTAACATACTCCATTTTAACTGCACATCTTCAGAACTATTACATAATTATTAGATCGGTTTATTTTCTCACTGGTATTACCATATTTGTTAAGTATAAAGGACAAACCAGGTTTGTAAATCCTGTGTTATTTTCCATTAAGAATTAGGATTAGCTGTATACAAAGAATATATAGCAGGGTTTCATTTCTTACTTTTCATTAATGCCATCAGATTTTTTTTGTATTAATAATCATAAGGAGGATAAAAACAATCTTTCTAGAAGTCCTAATAACAATGAAAAGCTTAAAAGTGCAAACTTAATTTAGTATGCATCCAGTTCTACAAGTTTCTAGTCCACCTCCTCAAGGAAATATATACCACTTTCCATAACTATTTGTCCTCTGAAATAAATGGTAATGGGAACATAGAGCTCCAGTGGCCCTCATTCAATCTAAAAATTACTAAAAAATACATTATACTTCTACAGACAAGCATAAGAAGCAGTCTTAGCAGCTACAAATGAGATAGTCTTCATGAGGTACTCTCTACTTTGACTTTTTTTTTCCTCTGCATAGGAAACCAAGTAGATAGAAATAAACAGTAAAACCCAAAGAAGGCATGGTTCCATAAACAAACCTCACCGAGATATTAAGATATTTTACAGTATTACTGCCTGTTTAAAAATAAACTGGGTTTTTGTTTATTTGTTCGATTGGTTTTTTTTTGTGGGTTTTTTTCACTGTGGCAACTAATGAATTAAATGAACTGATCATGCCTTTGCTAAACTGAACAGAATACTTCTACTCACATTTATTTTGCATTTTGAAACAAAATAGTAGAACATATATTGCTGAGCTCCATGAGATTCACTGTAGCTGAATCGTAACATAACAAAATTGTTAATAAAACCTGGCACTCTTTTGGTAACTTCTGCAGGGAGCTCGCACGCTCAGTTTTTGAAGGAGTTGTCTGCCCTTGTGTAGGGTATGGTTTCCTTGTACCAACTCTGCAGCTAGGCAGCAAGTAGCTTCCATAAAAAACAGTATTGCTCCATGTCTGGAAGGGAGGCATTGCAGCCACCCATGCTGCAATCCTTCTCTATGGACAAAGAGTTACAAAGGCTATCAATCCAGCCACTTTGTGAGCTTTATGAAAAAAAGAGAGGAGGAAAGGCAGCGATAATGAAAAGACACAAGGCCTTATGGCACAAATGTCAAAGGACAGTTGCAAATATACAACTAGGGTGTTGTTACAGTGAAAGAAAAGTGCTAATCTCTGATACACAGTGCAAATCACAGTCCCCCAGTAACTTGAAAAACAGATTAATAAGAAGAGCGCACTTACAGTTTCCCTGTTTTCCTTCTTTTTCCATCCCCTCCCATCTGTTAATTTCTCAGAGGCCAAGTAAATAGAAGTTTTCTGAAAAGGCTTGTCTGGGAAAGTGAGAATCTCCCTGCTTTCCAGAGGGGCAGTTCAACTCTCTTAAACTTGCAAAATTCCCATTGGCTGCTAAGAGTACTCTGGTAGTGCAGCAACTTCAACCATCATGAAACACAAAACTAACACAATTACAAGATATAGACTGAGATGTTTCAATAGCTTCAGCCACCCATAAGGACAAGTGAAAACCTAGGACGCAAGCCTCTTGCAGAAAACACCCTTTCTTTTGATTGAACGCCTTTTGAAATTGCCCTCATTATGGTGTAAGGTAACATGCAATGGGGTTGCCTCTCAAAGTGACCCTATTAGAGATTGCCACTTCTGAGAAAATCCATTCAAAAGTGGAGGCTGGATTAAACTGTATAGCAGGTCAAATGGCGCTAGTTAGAAAAAAAGAAGAGAGGTGCTTCAGTACAATAATTCTCTGAGAAGTTAAGCAACAATAACAAATTCCATGAATATAAATGCACAAAGATCAGAGGAAATGAAAAACTGCCAGAAGCTGGTGAGAGAAAGATCTCCAAGCACTTCTTCCTTCCAGGCTCCGCTGAGCAGAAGCAGCATTTCTGTTCTGGGAGTAATGATGAAATCTCAGAAGATAAGCATGCCATTTGGTCTGTAAGTATCTAGATGGAGGTCTTTACAGAGTTGCTTTCATCTAGAGTGTCCCTAGATTATCCCACTGTTGTCAAGGTTGTCCTGGAAGTATAGCTTTTGAGTCCTCTGCCAACAGTAAGGTCTGACTGGTACACTCTATGTGTTCTGCCAAAGCCCTGTGCAAAACTAAACTCATTTTATGGACAAAAAGACAGATGAAGACAACACAAGGCTCTAGTGTTATTGACTCTAATCACCAATGAACAGACAGTCATTTTGGTGTGCCTCCTCACTCTGCAGAGATCACTGAGTTTCACAATCAGCTTTTTTTGAAATACAAGTCAGTTGTCCTTGTTAACCTATGACAAGGACAAAGCACAGCACAAAAGCCATTTGCAGTAGTCAGGTGAAAATGTAGGGGAGATGCACTGGTTTGAAATTGGTTTCTTTTCTGGGGTTTCCTGTGATGACTTTCCGCTCATCATTTTTCATTTCAAAGTACGAGGACCAATCAGTCAGCTGCCTGCTTTTCCTTTTTGCTGAAAAATACTTGGAAGTCAACACTCACTGCAGGTCACAGAATGAAACAAAAAATGGAAACGGTATGCTGCTGGTTATTTACAGATTGCTGCTGAGCAAATTTAATCACAGACCTCTGTAACTCTATCATCATTTCCCTTGATGAGAACATCACAGGCTTAAATTTTGTAAAGGATGGGAAAAATAGATATAAACCATGTATAACAGTAACAGCCAATTCTGCTGTGATGGGAAGAAGAACTCTATTAGGACCAATACATTAGACCAACTTTTGCACTGCAGCTGGGACACTTAATGGCCATTAAAATTCCCCTGTCATTTCATTGAGAATGTAACTGAGCCCTTCAAAGAAGCTTTTATTTTTAGCCCTATTGAGAAGGTAGAATACATCACAATCATCTCTCTTAGTCCTCTCCTTACGAATTCTTCTCATGTAACAAATGTTTGAAGTACAGTAATACGTGCCTTGGACTTCAGTGCAACTGCCAGGTTACTCATGTGTGTCGTTGATCATAAGGAGGTTTCCAATTATGATAGTTAATTATCTGTGAGGTTCAGTGTATCTCCTCTCCTTTTAGACCTGAATTTACCTTCCGGTTTGTATAAAAACCATCTGCTACTCTATTTATAATAATTTCTTTTTAATCAACCGAGGTGAATTAATAATTGCCAGAAAAGCTGGAAAAAAATGTTATAGAGATGAAGATTTACCATTGCAGGCTGCAGTTTGCAGTAATCAGGGTCTGGGTGCATATGTGTGTCATTGTCAAGTTGATAGTGTAATAAACACAAAAGTAATTGGAAACCTGTTCCATCTTCCTTGCTCATATCACCTAGTCTGTTCCCGTTTTGATTTTCCAGATAAAATTTTATAGTGGCTTTTGCTAATAAAGTTCCTAATTATAATTATCTGCTTTCATACTATCTCATCTGTTGAAACCCCACTACTGTTGCTCTGTGTATTCAGTTTCTGTGGTAAGGTTTTCGTAGCAGTGTGGTTAGAGGGGTGGCTTCTGTGAGAAACTGCTAGAAGCTTCCCTTATGTCTGATAGAGCAGAAGAGTGAGAATACATGAGAGAAACAACTCTGCAGACAGCAAGGTCAGTGAAGAAGAGAGAGGTGGTGCTCCAGGCTCTGGAGCAGAGATTCCCCGCAGTGTGTGGTGAAGACCATGGTGAGGCAGGATGTCTCCCTGCAACCCATGGAGGTTAATGGTGGAGCAGATAACCACCTGCAGCCCATGGAGGATCCCATGCCAGAGCAGGTGGATATAGCCAAAGGAGGCTGTGATTCAGTGGAGAGCCTGTACTCTTTGCAGGACCTGGGATCCCATGGAGTGACAAGCCCATACTGGAGCAGATTTGCTGGTAGGACTGGTGGCCCCATGAGGGTATCTGTGCTGCAGCAATCTGTTTCTTAAGGACGGCACTTCATGGAAGGGATGTAGGGATGTTGGAGCAGTTTATGAAGGACTGCAGCCCATGGGAAGGAAAAGGACTCACACTGGAGAAGTTCATGGAGGAGTGTCTCCCATGTGAAGGACTCCATGCTGCAGCAGGGGAAGAGAGTGGGGAGGAAGGAGAAGCAGAAACAACTGTGTGATGAACTGACTGCAACTCCTCTTCTCCATCACCCCGTGCTGCTCAGGGGGAGGAGGCAGACAATTTCTGAGTGGAGTTGAGCCCAGGGAAGAAGGGAGGGATGTGGGGAAGGTGTTTTAAGATTTGGTTTTATTTCTCATTACCCTACTCTGACTTGACTGGCAATAAATTAGGTTCCCTGAGTTGAGTCTGTTTTGCCCATGATGGTAAATGCTGAGGAATCTCTCCCTGTCCTTATCCCAACCCACAACCCTTTTGTTATATTTTCTTCCCCCTGTCCAGCTGAGGACAGGGAGAGAAACAGTGGCTTGGTGGGCACCTGGCATCCAGCCTGGCCTAACCCAGCACTCTCTGCTTCTGTAAAAATGCTTTGTTTCCAACACACTTATACATATAGTCATCCCCCATTGCACTTAAATCCTCTGACTATGTGTATTCTATGCTTATATGTTTTGTCCACATTTTTTCTGTGATCTTTCTGCTAGTGTCTGCTTTTCCTGGCCTCTGTCTCCTATTGCTTTCTGTATTTATCTTCTCTCCTGTTTGTTTCAAAATACCTGCCCACACTTGCAACAGATCCTAACTTCAGCCAAAAATGCTTTTTGTAGCATTCATACCCTGGGTTAGAACTAACATTTTCTACTAAGCCTTCATACTTTAATTCCCTCAGTGTTGCTGTCTGCTTACGCAGAGAAGAAATCCTGCAGCTTGTGACTAAAAATGAAAATCTCTCTGTGAGGTTTCAGGCAGGAAACTCATGTCTCTAAACATAACTATTCAGGCCTAGGTAACTAATCAATGATACTCCACATATCCTCCAGGAATTTTTTTTTTCATGTACTGTTTATGTCCTTCAGCAGGGAAAGTGTCTGAATCACTGGAGTGGAAATTTGAGTACTTGTTCCCTGGAATTTTATCTCCTTCCAGCTCACGCATACTGACAGCGGCCATCACAACTCACTCCTTTTGAGACCATTTGGTCATTGAGAGTGGAAGTTTACCCTGCATTGTTGTTAAGACTAGTGTAGCTGCCAAAAGTGTTTATTTATCTTTTTTCTCTGTTGTTTAAATAAGCCCATCCATCAGGCTGTCAGATGTGAAAAACAAAACCAGACCTAATGTGGAAAACTCCACATATGGCTTCCTGTCAGCCATAGGGGTTGTTGACTAATTTCAAAGCAAGTACTTCTGATATTAAATGTGACTCAATGCAAAGCGTCTTGTAGAGAATGATGAGTGAAAATTTGTATCGAAAGTGAGCCTGAAAGAACAAATGCTGAGTAGAAGTGTCTTATTCTAGTAAATTATATTAGATTAGAAAATTACATTAGCTTTAACATGCAGTGAGTTTCCTTTTGATCTTGATTTCAGTATTTATTTTGGTGTGATATTTCTCTTTCCTCTGCGTTGTAGGCTCTGTAACATATGAGCACTACTCGTTCTCTGAAAAGGCACTACTGTTTTGTTTCTACAGAGTACTTGCGCAGAACTTAAGCAGTGCTGTCTCCACATCTAAATGTGAGAAAGAAATGAAGAAGGTACGATTTAAAAAAAAGTTTTGTGCTGCTTTTTGGTTTCTTTTCTGTCTGCTACAAAGATTTGTACGTAGCAGTAGGAGACTGTATCCATCAGAAAACAGATAAAGGAACCTAGCTTTGAAGTGGCTTTCTCTATACCTGTGAGTGGTAACAGAGATCCAGCATATTGATAGCTACTGCACTTGGCACATTACACCATGATTACCCACTTGAACAAGGACAGCAAGCTTACCCGGGAAAAATCCATCCTGGTAAGTGTTGCCCACATATAGCACCGATCTGCATGAAGTCTTCCTGTAGGTGTATCAGTTTGATCTTTTCAGGAAGCACTAATATGAGCTTCCCCTTTTGCATTTTTGCCACTCATTTCAGTGACCATACTCCCGTCTTTATGCGACTCCTAATGGAACCACTGTCTGCCCTGCATGAAACATGCTTGTGCTCATGGGAAGCTGAGGACCCCCACCAGTGATGGGGCATGTGAAATGCTTACAGCAATGCAACCACTGTTTTGGACAATGGAGCCTCATATGGACGTGAAATGAGCAGAAGGCCTTGTAGAAAAAAAAAAATTACCAGAGAATGCAATAGAAGACAAAGAAATCAATCAGGAAATATGAAGGAGCCTTAATTGGACTGCTGCATTCAGCTAGTTTTTAATATTGCTGTCTCCCTGTGGAGGTGAGCAGTTTTGAACCAAAAGTATAAACATTGAGGGGAAATAGTCTAATGCATGCAGGTTTAGCAGGTCCCCAAAACCTGGGGGAAGGAAGTCACCCACTCAAGCTAAGCAAGAAAGACATCTCCCTGGGACACACAGATAAGATCAGCCAGCGCCACTCAATGACGCCTTTTAATTGGTAAGCTAATTGCTCTGCATCATTGCAGTGGGGCATAAGAATGCAGAATTGTAAAGTAGGACACTGTGTAGTGGAGATATGGCAGTAGTTCCTCTTTAAAAGCATGGTACTGAGCTGACGGAAGTTACCAGAGGAGCTTCACAGGTGCTGTTGGGCTTCATATATGCTGTAGTTTTTGGCAGTTAGCCAGATATACTCTACATCTGGCCTGCTGTTACTTGTGAACTTGAACTTCAATTGAGAACGCTGAAAGTCAACAGCAAATCCTTTGCCAAAGTACATTTTCCTTTCTACCTGTGTAAGTCAGGGATCATGGAGAGACAGTCTGGGTAACTGCTGACATGCCGCAGTCTGTGTAAGGACACTAGCTTTGTTGTGGCAGCCTTCTATTTTAAGTGTGAGGCCAAACTGAAGAATCATTTGCACCAGACTGAAAGGTCTTTTTTTGTGTATAGATCAGGCTTAGGTAGCCAAGTTTTGACCCAGAACAGAAGTAAGAATGATAAATTTTTCTGACAATCAGGCCATAACTTTTCTACCAAGTGCTTAAAAGAACTATGCAAGTGTGATAAAATTAAAATAAAAGGTGTATTTTCCCATTTTTAGAGTTTCTGTGTTGCTAAAAAGCAATGGCTGTAGCTTTGTTTCAGGAACCTTCCTCAGAAATGTAATTCTATGCCACAGTTTCTGAATTCCGCCCTGAGTATGACAAGTGTATTTCCCTTCCCAATTCACAATCATTTAGGGAGCTTGGACATGGGAGGAAATGGTAGCCTGGGATAGCAGAAAAGTCCCAGTGCTGCACTGAAACCTTAGCTTAGGTTGCCAGATCACTGGGGATGCTCTATAAGGATGACATTGTTATTACTCAGCTATTGCTGATGTCATATATTCACTGGTCAGGAGGTAGTTTTGCTGTCTCTGGAAATGTATACAAATTAATTGAATTAATTACTTAGCGGCATTACTGAAGGCAAAATTTTGAGTTACCAAGGATTGTGCTCTACCTGAACTGTCTGGGAGCTCTCTGGGAAGGTCGCAGTTGTTCTACTACAGGTGGGCAGAAATGAAGAGAGTGCTGAGCATCCATCCAACAGACACAAAGCTTTCCAGCTTTCCAGCTTTCCTTCCTTTCCAGGAAAGGAAAGCCTGAATCCATTTTCCTGTTGCTTTTCAGGGACTTTGAAAAGTCTTATGTGTACCACCTTGTTTAAGCAAGGTATATCTTTCTTTGAAAAAAAATCAGGCTACCACACAAATGAGTCCTTTACAAGAGTCTAGTGCATGTGGGCATTTGTAGGTTTGTGCTACTCATGCTCTGGGTATATGTAACAGGATATGCTGCTATAAATCAGTGTTTCTATGTTTCATTTTCTTTCCCTGAAGTTGCAACTGGAGCCCATGCAGATGTTGGAGGTGGAATGGTATTTCATCTTTACTGACAGTAACAGTAAGAGAAAGGCAGTTCCCTTATCCTGAAAGGCAGCTACAATGGGTATGATTCAACAGCGCTCTCTGGATGCTGTTATAGTGCGGAGGAACAGGAAAGCAAGAAGATGGGGTTGAACATTCAGCATGCTGGCTTACAGAAGTCCTTTCTTACTGGAACATCAGTGTTTTGGGTTTTCCATGCTATGAAGAAGAAACTAATCTTATGGTTTTCTCCTAAGATATGTTGTATCTTTCATAACCATAGCAACAGTGTTTACTTACTTAAAGGAAACATGTCCTCACTAGTCATTTTCTCTTTTGTCTGTTTCTGAATTTCCTCAGCAACAAATTAGAGCCATGACCAACCTTACTGCAGTAATGAGGATTCTCCAGATGGACCCCAAGAAGTCTCATTAAAGCTTAAGGTGTCCAAGGCCATCCTAGACTCTAAATTATCCTCAAATATTTATTTCCACATTCTCTTGCTCATAACATTCCCAAAGATACTGGAGTGTAAACAAGCTTCATAGCAGGAGAGCCGGAGGGGGCTTAATCTAACTGTTCATTATAAAAGATTTTGTGACTTCAATGGAACATGAGCTGTGGTCTTCTAGATTGTTAACACTTGAAAATCCAACACTGAGGAATATTAATGGCTTTTTCAAGTTAAATTTAGTGATTTTTATAGCTGAAACCTGTAAGACTATTTTATAACACTATGTTTCTACTCAAACACTTCAGGCTCAGACTTGGACTGGGTACAGAATGCATTTTTCTCTGAGCTCTACTTTAGTATAAAGATAATGCAAACTGCAGATGCAAAAGGATGGGAAGCTGCATGGCAAGACTCAACCCAAACATTGCTTGAGGAAATTTATGTCAGCTATTGATAATTTCTTTCTTCCTTACTGTATGGACTTAAGCAGAAAAAAAATCAGAGGACTTTGGACAGTCTCCCAAACATTCTAAAGCAGTAGCTGCATCTGCAAAGTTTGACTAATGTATATCAGCATGGTCTGAGCTGTTCATAAAACCCAAAATGCTGAAATTTTAATAATGGAAATATAGTAATTTTTAATGTAGAGTAGCAAGTTGCTGTGAAGACCAGCTTCACAGCAGGTAAGACTGCACTGGGGAAGGGATCTGTAGAAAAAGGGCCAATGAAAAGCTCTTTTTGAAGCCAGGAAACACCCTTTGCTTGTGCGGGGGGCTGCCAGTTGGTGGGTGGGCTGCTGAAATAGCCTGGGTGGAACCAACACCACCCACTGTTCATCAGGCCACCAGGCTATAAGAAGCCTCAGGGAGGGCAGTGACTAGTCACAGAGCACAGGATGAGCAACCAGTGCTTGTGTGTGTCCTGGGGATTGCTGCAGTCCTTAGGGCAGGGTGCTGAGCCTCTGCCAGTGTACAAGGTAAGTTCAACCCCTCTAAGTGGTCAGAGGTTAAGGGCACTCATCCCAACTGGCCCTTAAGTTACAAGGTGCCAGGTGCTTGAAGAGATCCAGCCATGGTTGCTACCCAGTCAAAGGCTGTTGTTAGAAAAGCTGTGGGCACCCAGACAAAAGCCCCAAGCAAACATGTGGGTGTCCAGGCCTGTGGCTGCAGAGGGTGCTGGAGCCTGGCACTTGCAATGGAAGGTAGTGTTGACAACACGTGTCAGGTGTGAACAGTTGAATGATCTGCTCAGCCAGGTGGATGAGCTGAAGGATGAAGTGGAGAGGTGGAGGAGTATCAGGGAGCGTGAGAGACTGACTGGTGGACCCACTCCCTGAGGGAAAGGAACCAGGTTGAGGCCCCACATAAATCAGAGGAGCCCTTCCCCTCTTGTCACCAGGCAGTAGGAGGAGACCTCAGAGAAGGGGGGAATGGAAAGAGGTTGTTGCGCTGGGAAGCAGATGAATCCCCTCTTGGCCTCCCCCACCTTCCCAGTTACCCTTGCAGAACAGGTATGGAGTCCTGCAGGAGGAACTGGCTGTTGGAGAGGAGGCTGGTTCACCCAGGCCAGAAATGCCAGGAAGACCAAGTCTCCGTAGAACTGGCATTACAACTGGCTCCAAAAGGAAAAGCAGACAGATCATTGCTGTAGGGGACTCTACTGAGCGGAGCAGAGGGACCAATATGCCGTCCTGACCCACTTCACAGGGAAGTCTGATGCCTCCCTGGGGCATAGGTTAGGGATATGTTGGACAAACTTCCTGCCCTAGTAAACCCCTCTGATTATTACTCCCTTTTAGTATTTCAGGTGGGTAGTGATGAAGTGGTTAAAAGGAGCCTAAAATCAATTAAAAGAGATTTTAGAACCTTGGGACAGCTGCTAAAGGGATCAGTGGCAATTATGAATGAGGAAATTAACAGGAAGAGACAACAGGTCAACTCATGGCTCCAGGACTGGTGTTACCAGCAGGGCTTTGGGTTTTTTGATCATGGGCTGCTATACAAGACACCTGGCCTGCTGGTGGCAGATGAGATACACCTGTCCCAGAGTGGGGAAAAGAATTTTGGGGCAGGAGTTAGTAAGGCTCATCGACAGGGCTTTAAACTAGATATGAAGGGGGATAATTGGGCCTGTTAGGAATAAGCCCCAGGGAAGCATGCCAGGGCTTGAAGGATGGTGGACTACAGAGGACTCTGGCCATGCCATTTCATTTGAGAGAAGGGAGAGATGTTTAGAAATCATAGAAGCACCTGAGAAGGGTCTGATAGGAAATGGGGCCCACACTAACAAAAAGGTGTTGGAATCATTAGCTCATCTGAAGTGCATCTATACCAATGCATGCAGTATGAGCAACAAACGGGGAGCTTGAAGCTATGATGCACCAGGAAAACTGTGACATAGTGGCTGTTACAGAAGTGTGGTGGGGTCACATGACTGGAGTGCCACAGTTGATGGCTACAAGCTCTTCAGGAGGGATAGACAGGGAAGAAGAGCTGGTGGAGTGGCCCAGTATGTTAGAGAATGCTATGAGAGCTTGGCAATCAAGTATAGTGATGACAGGGTTGAGACTGTTTAGATTAGGTTAAGGGCCAATAAAGCTGATATCACTGTGGGAGTCTGCTATAGACCTCCCAAGCAAAGCACTGAGGTGGATGAAGCTTTCTATAAGCAGTTGGGAGAAATCTCACAGTCACTTGCTGTTGTTCTTGTGGGGGACTTTAACCTCCCAGATATCTACTGGGAATACAATACAGCAGAGAGGGAACAATCCAAGAAGTTCCTGGAATGTGTGGAGGATAGATTCCTCACACAGCTGGTAAGTGAGCCAACTAGGGAAGGTGCCCTCCTGGACCTGCTTCTTGTGAACAGGGAAGAACTTGTTGGGGAAGTAAAGGTTGGAGGCCGTCTAAGGGCACAGTGATCATGAGATGATTGAGTTTTTGATCCTTGGAGAAACAAGGAGAAGGGTCAGTAAAACTGCCACCTTAGACTTCCAGAAGGCAAACTTTGACCTGTTCACAAGACTGGTTGACAAATCATAGAATCATAGAATGGCCTAGGTTGGAAGGGACCTTAGAGATCATTTAATCCAATATCCCTGTCATGGGCAGGGACACCTCTCAACTAGATCAGGCTACCCAAGGCTCTGTCCAACCTGGCCTTGAACACCTCCAGGGAGGGGGCAGCCACAACATCTCTGGCCAATGTATTCCAAAGTCTTGCCACCCTCACACTGAAAAATTTCTTCCTAAGATCTAATCTAAATCTATTCTCCTTCAACTTATACCCATTACCCCTTGTCCTATCAGTGGATGCTTTTGTAAAAAGTCCCTCCCCAGCCTTCCTGTAAGTTCCCTTCAGGTATTGGAAGGCAGCTATTAGGTCGCCCCGAAGTCTTCTCTTTTCAAGACTGAACAACCCCAGCTCCTGCAGCCTGTCCTCGTAGCAAAGGTGCTCCAGCCCTTGGATCATCTTTGTGGCCCTCTTCTGAACACGCTCCAACAGATCTATGTCTCTCTTCTGGTGGGGACACCAGAACTGGACGCAGTATTCGAGGTGGGGTCTCACAAGAGCAGAGTAAAGGGGGAGAATCACCTCTCTTGACCTGCTGGCCATGCTTCTGTTGATACAAGCTTTTGAGCTTGGAGTAGACGATCCTTGAAAGTCAACTAGCTTTCACGGGCTCCCAGTCCCTCCAGGGCTTTATCCCATGGCACACTAGCAAGCAGGTTCCTGAAGAGGTGAAAGTCAGCTCTTCTGAAATCAAGGGTTTCAAGCTTGCTGAGCCTCACCCTCTTAGCTGCCCTTAGGATCTCAAACTCCACCTTCTCATGGTCACTGCAGGTGAGGCTACCCACGAGTTTAACACTACCCACCAGCCCTTCCCTGTTGATGAGAATGAGGTCCCACATGGCACTTCTCCTCGTTGGCTCTTCTATCACTTGGAGAAGGAAGTTATCATCAATGCATTCCAGGAATCTCCTGGATTGCTTGTTCCCTGCTGTGTTGTTTTTCCAACTGATGTTGGGGTGGTTAAAATCCCCCATGAGGACCAGGGCTTGTGAACGAGCAGCAACACCTATCTGCTTATGAAGGGCCTCATCTACTTGGTCCTCCTGATTGGGTGGTCTGTAACACACCCCCACTGTAAAGTCTCCTACCCTTCCTTTGACCCTGGTCCACAGGCACTCGGTTCTTTCATCTTCGCTTGTCAGGTGGAGCTCCATGCAATCTATCTGCTCATTGACATAGAGGGCAACACCCCCTCCTCGTTTCCCCTGCCTGTCCTTCCTGAACAGTTTATACCCTTCCAGTCTAACATTCCAATCGCAGGAGTCATTCCACCATGTCTCTGTGATGCCGATCAGGTCATAGTGCTGCAGACCCACAAGCATCTCCAGCTCCTCTTGTTTATTGCCCAAGTTGCGGGCATTCATATAAAGGCATTTGAGCTGGGCCCCTGATAAGGTGCCTGGAGCCCCCAGTGAAGTACAATTGTACTTCATCTGTGCTAGCGAATCCACTTCTGATGTCAGTATGTGTATCCCAGGGTCATTTCCGTTTGATCAGGCTACCACCCCTTCCCCCTTCATATCTAGTTTAAAGAACGTTCTATGAGCCCCGCCAGCTCATCACCAAGGATCCTTTTTCCCTTTTGTGCCATATGAACCCCATCTGATTTCAGTAGACCAGGTGCCGTATAGACCTTCCCATGGTTAAAAAAGCCAAAGCTAGACCGTTGACACCACCCTTTAAGCCAAGTATTAATCTGCTGCACTTTGTCAAACCTTCCACTATTTTTCCTCATACTTGAAGGAATAGAGGCAAACACTACCTGTGCACCCGATCCTGCAAGCATTTTTCCAAGTGCCCTGAAGTCCCTTTTGATAGCTTCTGGTCGTCTCTCTACTATCTCATCGTTACCAATCTGCATAACCAGAAGCGGGTAATAGTCAGTGGGTTTGACCAGACCAGGTATTTTTTTAATTACATCCTTAACTCAGGCCCCAGGGAGGCAGCAGACTTCCCTGCGGGTTGGATCCGGGTGGCAGATAGGACCCTCTGTTCCTCTCAGGAGGGAGTCTCCAATTACAATTATCCTCCTTTTTTTCTTGGAGGAAGAAGTCCTAATGCGTGTGGGTGACTGATTCACCCTAGACAGCCCTATGGGTGAACCTCCACCTGTCTTATCCTCTGCTAGGCTCTCATGATCTAGAGCCCCATACCTATTATGCAGTGGCAATAGGGCAGGTAAGGAAGGCCGGGCAGGGATTTTTCTTCCTCTCCTGGTAGGCACCTGCTTCCACTCCTCCCCATCCTTTAGACTCCCCTCTTTTGCCTGATGGCCAGTCACTTGGGAGGCAGCCCTAAAGGATATAGGAGTCCAGGAAGGCTGGACATACTTCAAGAGAGAAGTCTTAAAGGCACAGAAGCAGACTGTCCCCACGTGCCTAAAAAGAACTAGGTGGGGAAGGAGACCGGCCTGGCTAAATAGGGACCTTTGGCTGGACCTGAAGAACAAAAGGAGAGTCTCTGACCTTTGGAAGAGGGGGGAGGTCTCTCACAAAGACTGCAGGGAGAAAATTAGGAAAACCAAACCTAGAGCTCAACCTAGCTACAGCTGTTAAGGATAATAAAAAATGTTTCTATAAATTCATTAACAAAAAAAGGAGGATTAGGGAAAAACTCGCACCTTTATTGGATGCAGAGGGAAGCATAGTAACAAAGGATGAGGAAAAGGCTGAGGTGCTCAACATCTAATTTGCCTCAGTCTTTAGCAGTAGAACTAGCTGTGCCCTGGACACCCAGCCTCATGAGCTAGGAGACAGGGAAGGGAAGCAGAATGAGGTCATTACAATTAAAGAGGAAGTGGTCAGTGACCTGCTGCACCACTTGAATGCACACAGATCTATGGGACCAGATGGGTTACACCCAAGGGTGCTGAAAGAGATGGCAGATGTTCTCACCAAGCCACCTTCCATTATTTATGAGAAGTCATGGCTAACTGGGGAGGTCCCAATGGACTGGAGGGTAGCAAATGTAACACCCATCTACAAGAAAGGCAGAAAGGAGGATCCAGGAAACTATAGACCTGTCAGTCTGACCTTCGTACCAGGGAAGGTCATGGAAGACCATCTTGAGTGCCATTACAAACCATACAAAGGACAACCAGAGGATCAGGCCTAGTCAGCACGAGTTTATGAAAGGCAGGTCCTGCCTGATGAACCTGATCTCCTTCTATGACAAGATGACCCACCTAGTGGATGAGGAAAAGGCTGTAGATATTGTCTGCCTAGACTTTCAAAAAACATTTGACACTGTTCCCCATAGAATTCTCTTAGAAAAACTGGTTGCTCACGGCCTGGATGAGCATATGATCTGCTGGATCAAGCACTGGCTGGATGGATGGGCCCAAAGAGTGGTGGTCAATGGAATTAAATCCAGCTAGTGGCCGGTCACAAGTGGTGTTCCTCAGAGCTCAGTATTGGGACCATTTCTGTTTAACATCTTTATTGATGATCTTGATAAGGACATAGAGTGTATCATCAGTAAGTTTGCAGATAACACTAAGTTAAGTGGAAGTGTTGATCTGCATGAGGATAAGGAGTTTCTACAGAGAGACTTAAATAGATTGGATTGATGGGCCAACATGTTATAAGCTTCAACAAGGCCAAGTGCCAGGTCCTGCACTTGGGCCACAAAAACACCATGCAACACTATAGGCTTGGGGAAGTGTGGCTGGAAAGCTGTCTGGCAGAAAAGGACCTGGGGGTTCTAACTGACAAGTGGCTGAATATGAGCCAGCAGTGTGCCCAGGTGGCCAAGAAAGCAAATGGCATCCTTGCTTGTATTAGAAATAGTGTGACCAGCAGAAGTAGGGGGGTGATTGCCCCCCTATAGTCAGCACTGATGAGGCCACACTTTGAGTATCGTGTCCAGTTTTGGGCACCTCAATAGAAGAGAGTTATTGAGGTGCTGGAGCGAGTGCAGAGGAGGGCAATGAAGCTGGTGAAGGGCCTGGACAATGAATCTTATGAAGAGTGATTGAAGGAGGTGGGATGGTTTAGTTTGAGGAAGTGGAGGCTAAGGGGAGAGCTCATCACTCTCTACGACTACCTAAAAGGACATTGTAGGGAGGTTGGTGCTGGTCTCTTCTCACAGGTAATTAGTGATAGAACAAGATGGAATGGCTTCAAGCTGCAACAAGGTAGGTTTAGACTGGACATTAGGAAAAAATTTTCACAGAAAGAGTAGTCAGATACTGAAATTTGCTGCACAAGGAAGTGGTTGAGTCACCATCCTTGTAGGTGTTTAAGGGTCCTTTAGATGTGGTGTTGCTGGATATGGTTTAGGGGAGAACTTTGTAGAGTAGGGTTAATGGTTGGACTTGATGATCCCAAGGGTCTTCTCCAACCTGAATGATTCTATGGTTCTAAGATTCCATGATTCTTCACGTCATTGTTTATACAATACTGGAGGTTCAAATTTGACAGTAGGAGGTCCAGACTTGACACTGGGAAACATTTCTTTACTGAGAGGGTAGTCAAACATTAGGACAGATTTCCTAAGGACTTGATACCCCAAGCCTGTCAGTGTTTTAAGAGGCATTTGGGCAATGTCCTTAATAATATTCTTTAAATTTCAGTCAGCCCTGAAGTGGTCAGGCAGCTGGACTAGATGATAGTTGTAGGTCATTTCCAACTACTCCTAGTCTAGTCTATTCTACAAGTTATACCTGGCTTTTGGTTTTGCTCATTTTAATTTTTTTCTTCACTGCAAAGTTCTTAGGGCTTAGTTGAATAGGATAGTATATATAGCTGAAAAAGAAACGTTATTCTTTTGAGAAGAAAAAAGACAAACACCCAGAAACATGCAAAAAAAAAATAATTAGAAGACATAATTAGTTGTTTCTTAAAAATATCAGAAAGTACTTAATCTAATACAAAATTTTGGAATTTGACAAAAAGAAAAAATTGTAAAAGGTTTTATACCTCAAGACACAGAGTAATTTTATTGAGAAAATTTCATAAGCCCTGTACAGTGTTATCTCCCCCTCTCTCCCAAATGTTTGTGTGCAGTTTATTCTGAAAAGTTACTCAGCTGAAAAAATTCTGTTCTATGCGATCAGAAAAAAACATAGCATCATAATTGGAAACATATTTATGGGGAGACATATAGAGACTGAATCTGGAATCATTAGTAGAAAGAAAAAGGTTTATTTACATAGTAAATATTGCCTTTTCTGAAGGCCTACTTAAATACATTATATCTACTTTTAGATGTCAAAGTCATCGTTAGGAAATAAATGGTTGAAATGTTATTTAAAACTAGTGGTGAGATTGGCCATAATAGTTTTGAGGTAAGAAACTTTAATAGTTTTGCTGCAATTTATAACTAGTAAAGAGGAAAACCTCACTTTTTCATGCCCTACCTCAATATTATTCACTTTATTGTCAGTGATGAACTAGATGTTTTAGATGGGTCTTTTCTCAGTGAGCCAATGATGAAAGAAAAAAACATATAGGAAAGAAATTTCTTCTTTTTCTTCTTCTTCTTAATACCTTCTCATGGCATACATATTTTACAGCTTTTACTATTGCTGTAAAAAAGGAAAACTTGATAAATGTTCCCATCAAACCATGTAAAAAAGTTTTCCCTTATTCCCAATGCATGTCAGTTGCTGATCTCCCAAAACCTACAACTGAAGAATTATTTCAGACATTGCTTTGAAGCCATATGTACCAGAAAAAAAAAAAATCAGCCAGTCTCTTGGTGATGAGATTTCATATATATACATGTATATAAAAATTCTATGCATATATATTTAACTGAGATAAAATGTTTGGTGTTGATGTTTCTTGTCAGCAGTGCCATATGTAAGAAAACTGTACTTACTGTAATTTGTACAAAACAAAAGATCAAACTGATTAGATAAAATGGAACAAGGCCATTATTATTCTAGTAGGCCTGATTGACACTATTATAGTAGGATGAAAATGTATTTACTTACCTTGTTTTAAAAGCCAGGGTACCTACAAAAATCATAGTTCATCTTAACTTTTAGCATTGTTAATCAGTGGCAGATGTTGTATGACCTAAGCTGAGATCCTCTCTGGAATTTTATATTTATTTTTGTATTCCATTACTAATTATTGAATTCTTTGCCCTTGAGTGCAACACATTTAAATTTCTCTAGGAGACACTTCACACTGGTATCAGTCTATTCAGATATAGGATTGTACTGTATAGTAGGTAAGATCAAAATGCGTCTCAAACGTATCTCAGTAAATGGAGAGATATGCCAGCTCCACAAGGGTGATTTTTAAAACATTTTCATTAGAACATAGTCTAAGGTAGTCTTAGCCAGTATTTTATCCTGCTGCTTTCCATCAGCTCCAAAATTAATATGTCTATACTAGTTGATTTTTCGTTCTGTCTGTCAATCCCTCTCCACCAGAACAGTACATGATCTGTCTTTTGGCCCCAAGTACAAATGCATGGCAAGTCTTCCAACACTATGGGTACATTTTTCCATTTTTCTCTGAGGACAGGTTGGGCCCACCTACACTGTTATTCAAAGCAATCCCTGCCATATGTGTGTATGTCACACAGCCACATCTGAAAATTATTTGGGATGTGAATGTTGGTGAGGCTACAGGAAGCTTCTCTAGAAACAACCTGTGGGAAAATGACATGCAATAGTAGGAGGAATTAGAAAACCATGTTCCCACAGTTAGGCTCACATCTTGACATGAGCTGCAGCCTTTGGTGAGACACAGTTGCTGATCCCAGGAATGGAATGTTGTTGCCATGGATAAGGCCTGAACAGAATGTGCAAACACCTCTGAAATGGGGAACAAGGTGTTATGAAGGTAACACAGCTGCTCCTCGTTCTTGGGGATGAGGACAATAGAGATTGTCCAAGTTCAATGAAATGGGAAATAGGGTGTTAGGGAGGTAACACAGCTGCTCTCTGCTCTCAGGGATGAGGACAGTAGAGATCGTTCATGTCCAACCGAGCATGTTGACATAGCTGCCTCAATGCTGTCAAGAAAGATGGATTGCAACTGTTGCCTCAATGACAATGGTGAAATCATGTCTTTTAAGTATGAGGTTTTAATCCAATCAAAATAAGACAAAGGGTATGACTAAAGTCACTCTAACTCCACCTAAAGGTAAAGAAACTTTATAAAAAGGTGATGAATTGAGGGGAAAAATTGGGAGAAGACTTCTGTTGAAACTTCTGGGATCAGTTGACAGGCTGAACCCATCTTCCCCCTCTGAGGGAGGCCTATTGGGTAAGAACCTTGGGTTATGTGCAATTAAGTATTAAATTAGGCTAGCTATTAATGATTATCAGTATCTAGGTTTGTTAAATCATATTTTATATAATTTATTTACACAGTCAATATCCTCGAATCCTGGTATCCTCGAGTCTGCACATTGTCATGAGCATTTACAATAAACTGCACTAGTTATAGTTACAAAAGTTTCTGGAAACTTTGATCTTGAGACGTAAAGGATGTTGTCTAAGTGTTGCTGCTTCTAAGACAGTCACCCTCCGACCTAGCGAGCTGTCAGCAGGGATCTGTTTTCCAGTGCTGCTGTTAGTTCACCTAACAAGCTGGGCAGATTGTAAAGGGTCCAAGGAGATGCCCCTCCTCCTTAACCAGAGTCTGGCAGGTGGGTCAGACTCAAGGGTCCTGTCTCTGTCTCTCCCTTTCCTGGGAAAGTTAATTGATATTCGCAGGCTGGACAGGGTTGAAAAGAGTCCAAGGTGACCCCCTTCTCTGTCTCTATATTTAGGCCTTTTTCATGACACAACCCAAGGCCCCAGGTTAGATCATTGGCTCTGCCACAGTCCTGCCACTCAAGTGTCACGAGAAGTTGAGACTCAAGCACATTTCCTATAAAATAAAACCATGGACCTGATTTCCAGGTTTCCTGTAACATACACAGTATTTCATATTGGTGTTCTACATCCATTTTGCAATGTGAAACATATAGGAACCTGTTGACATGTAGTACATTTGTATGGAGTATATTCATCCTCTCTCACTCTTGGACTTGTGTTTATTTTATATTTCTTCATTCCCTTGCTATGTTTTAATACATATTAATTGTATTGTGGGACATGAAGCTTGGTGAAACCTGAGTATAACTGGTTAGAAAGGAAAAAAGTAGATCAAAAAACTTTCAGATACGTTTATAGCAAATGAAGGTGTGCATAACACTGTTAATTTCAGAGGATATAGCAGGGAAATGCTCTAAATGCTGAGGAAGTATTGCAAGTACATTAATCTATAATGGCAACTCCATTTAATACTTTCAAAACTGATCAGTGAGCTAAAATACAGGCATTTTAGTAGAGGCATGATAAAGTGGTTATCACCAGAAGAATATAGTAAAAGATGCATTAACTATAGTCCATACTAACTCTTTATTCATGAAAAATTCTGAAATGACTACAGAGTTTTGACTAAGAACTGCCAGATTTGATCTACAGATGTCAGTAACTTTCAGTGAGAAACATAAACTTCAGCTTGTGGGTTGAAAACATATTTACATATATTTTGACTACTTTGTGTGTGTGTGGGGGGTGTGTGTGTGTGTTCATGTGTACATGATCCTTTCCAGAGGATCTTGCAAACGTTAGGCAAACAGATACAGATTAGAAGTAGGGACATTTTTCATGAAGTAACTTGTTATATTCTCATTTTCTTTCAGTAATGGGTATCTTCACCCATTACTAGTATTTCACTGACAGCAGAGTATCCTCAATTCAGAGCATACATGCTTTGCAAAGGAAGTTCAAGAAAGAGAAGATATATGAAAACTCATTGTTCCTCTTTCTTGCTGGCTGGAGCTGTTCATGCAGTTCACAAGGTCAACAATCTATTTTCCCAGCACAAGTCATTCTTGAACTTATTTTCTTAGAAATAAAGAATTAGATTTATTTTTTGAGATAAACACATGCACATACAAAAGTCTGAAGCTGACTGGGTGACATATCTCCACATAAAAAGAAATGAAAGTGCCACAGACCAAGGGTGCTCATCAGGAATAAGCAATGTATGTTATGTATTAAGCAAAATACAATGATTGTGACTGCAGATAAGCAATTCTGATTGAGACAGGAAGGTTGTGTGTTTTTTTGGGTGAAGAAGTAAAATGTCAGACACCATGCAGAGGGAAAGGAAGTAGACCAACAAATTCCACTGATGTCAACACGGAGCTTGTGAACAGATGCAAAAACTTAGAGGAAAATGTTAAACCAAATTTTGGTGATGCTGCTGGGATTCACTAATGCAAGAAATCTGTAAAAATTTCACATGCAGCATAGAGTAATTATTAAATGACTATGACTTAGTTGCACTGCATGTATTTAAAACAGGTGTTTCCATTTCTGTTGACCTGTTGGTATTGTTGATGTTTTGGTTTGTGCTTTAACGTATGTGAAATTTGAGATCTAAAATCTTTCCATAACGGGAACTTTAACTCTGCACTAAAACCCTTCACAGGTGTACCATATCAGTGTTTTCCCTATCATTTGAGTTTTTTGGCCTTATTATGACCAAGTAGAGCAAGTGTTTTGGCCCATGCTTGGAGTATAGTGTAGATTTCATAAGCTTTCTGGAGTTACTATGGTCATAACCTCAATGGGAAGAGCAGACCTTAGGGAAAAAACAATACTTTTTCAGGAGAGGATTTTTAAAGTTGCCACTGGAAGTTAGCTGGCCAACTCCTACACTCCTACACAAGTTCATTTATGCCTTTTGAATATTTTCCCCTAAACTTATATTTTGTGAAAGCCTAGAGTTAAAAATATGAGGAGTGTGAGTATCATGCAATGAATCAATTCTCTGCAGGTTGAATGTCCGTGGACAACATGCTGCAGTTGTTAATTTATTTCATTACTAGAAGTAAAAAAGTGGCACCATCTAATGAATTTAAAAATATTCCACTAGTACAGAGCCATGTGTTAAACTAAACACCTATTCACAATTACTGATAGAATAAATAGGAATAAATAGTATAAGAATGACTAATAAGTGGCTATTTTATGAAGGAAATAAAATATTTTCTATGATTAATAATAAAAATACTGACAGCAATGTAAGAGGAATAGTAACAATATTTCATGGGTTTGTGGAATGAAGCATTCTGATACAGGCACGGCTAGAGTCACTTGACGAACTACTGTAAGAATTAATATTTCTCTCCTTGCGCCACCAGCTGTTTATGGGGTCAACACTGTGAGCCATGCTTTTTGTGCTATTACTCTTAATGTACTGAATCTTGAATGCAATGCATCTAGAAATAGAATTTCAACACAAAACCCGCTTGATTGACTAGACCCAGAATGTCATTTTCATAAGTACTCTACTCTTGTGAATGCACAAAAAGTGCATGTTTCTACTTACAAACTCTTTCTGCGATGTACCCAAGTTTTATATGTATGAGTATACCTTGTCATGTTTTGCTGCTCATTCTGTTGTTAGACTCTTAACAAAGGAAGAGATTGTGAATTGCAAGTCCTCTAGTTGATCTGAGAAAAATCAACTCTCAATACAACTTAGAATACAAGTTAGAGGAACCACACCTAAAATTTGTAACAGAAGCTTCAAGTACAGTTCTGAGAAAGGGTATTTTCAATAAATTTCACAGATCAAATGAAGTATGCAGTGCACACCAGCCTCTCAGGATTAATTCCCAGTTTACAGTGATCTTGGAAAATTGTTATTTCTTGACCTAAAAGGAGTTAAAACACTTTAACTGCAAATTGATTGACTTTAAAGTACTTAGCACTGTTCATACTTTGTAGAAGTATGTATATGGCAGGGGTAGTTTCAGCTGGTAATTTATGTAGCAGTTGTGGGAAACCCATCATACGCAGAAAGAAATCTAAATGAGTGTTTAACAAGATGTGCCATTTCATTATTTTTCTTCTAAAATATTGGCTGAAATGGGAGCTGAAAAGTACAGATGTGCTATATGTCTTGTGTTGGTGTATGTGACTGCTCCACATGCTGAGGAAAATAGGTTGTTACAAAACTCCAACCCATTTGCTATTAACCTTGTTCTTTAAATAAACATAACATTGAACATCATCAAATACTATTGCATGCTCCAAAACATAGGATGCATCTTTATTCTTCATGCTATAGTTCCAGTGAAGCCATGGTTGGATCAGGACAATTCTGAGTTGAAGTGATATATCATAGACTCAGAATAGTCTGCAAAAAAAAAAACAATAAAAAGTTTAGACCACTCCTTCATCTGAGGCAGGCACACTAAACATATAACAGTCTTGACAAATGTTTGCCTAACCTTAACATCCACTGATAAAAACGATCATTAGTGGTATTATTGATTAAATTATTCAAGATGTGCAGGGAAAATTAACTGCCACAACTAGAAGCAGAATTGAAGTATATAAATCCTCTGCAATGTTGTACCTTACTTAAAGCAGGTGAAACACAAACTCAATCACACCCACACATCCCTTGACTTGCAAAAGGCAGTATCCATGGTTATTTACAGGGAGGATAAAGGTATGTAAAACAGGTCCTGCAATACAAAATTTTTCATGTCATGGGTGTTTCTCATGCATGACTGTTCCTGTGGCTATATTTACATGAAGAAGCAATTTAGTGCAAAAGGAAAGGATCGAAATTGGAATAGATTGCCCAAAGAAGCTATGAAGTCTCTGTCTTCAGAGGTTTTTTAAGCCTTAACTTAAGCAGGGCAAAGCCCTGAAAAACCTGGTCTTAATTAATTGCTGAATCTCATCTTGGCAGGAGGCTGGATTTAGAGATTTCCCTTCCCACCTAAGTGATTGTCTGAACAGGAGACTAGAGGAGCTTGTGCTGAGACTCTGGCATCCTTACAGCGTGCTGGCTGGAGGTCTTACTTCAGATCACATTTAGTCCTGTCTGCTTGACCAAATGTTGTATCAGATATATATAGTTTGAGGCTGTGTAATGGACCTCTATGGGAGGCTGGGTGCCTTAGGTGAATGCTTGGAGCAGAGGTTCAGTGTTAGTGTCCTCCAAAATGATGCTTCTTCAAACATATGAAAAATAAACCAATGTGCAGTTTCACTAGCTGCAGTGCAGCTGCACTGACTGATGGAGATTTTTGTTACTTTAATATCACTTAAATAATTCTCTGAACACTTAGAAATGAAGTGATAATTATCCTCATCCATCCTTCTCACATACTTCTGAAATATCTGAGACATAATCCAAGTATAAAAGAGAAAAAGTATTCCATATTTTAGAAGCAGAGTCAGAAATCTCTTTCCTACAAACAGGGACTTTTTCAAAGCAATCTTGCTTTGAAATGTAGAGGAAGAAAGGCAGATACAGTTATTTGAACTGCCCCTTGGTGGTAAAGCAATCATCTGCAGCGACAGAGATTTGACAATATCTTGTAGTAGAGAAGGCTTGAGATCCCACACCTATTCTTTCAAATTTGACTCAACATTTTTTCCTCTTTCCCTTTGCATTCCTGTTCAAGTTTTTCAGTATGAGCCACAGTTTCTAACTTTGGGTGGAAACATTGCAGTCATTTAATCTGGCCTCGTGTCTCGTATATTTTATTATCAAGCTAAGGTGTTTCAGAGAGTCACAAAAATAAGGTGTATTTCCCTAAGCACTGGTAAACACAAGAGCAGCAAACAAGATTCAACGCTGGGAACTGCTTCTGAGGAGCTGGTCCAAAGGCCTCTGTTCAACATGGAGTAAGCTCTGACCTTGTGCTTTTGAATGCATATACTTCAGTGGGGTGTATATACACTTGAAGTGTGCAAGAATTGAAGAACCATGATGAACTGGATCCTAAATGAAGAGTAATGATGATTGTTAATGGAGTTAATGATGACCTTTTTATTTTTTTTATAACAAGAATTTTCTGTGACAATGACTTCTTAAGATATTCAGTGCTATCCCACAACATTTATAACATCCGCTATATGGCCAGTGACAAATGCTTTGGCTCTGCCACTTTATTTGGGATGATATAGGTTGAAAACTTTTGTTTAGATGACTCAGGAAATTTTGTATCTGAACATTTCACTTCAAGGATATTAATTCTCATTTAACTTGCTCCATATCATTTGTGACTGTAAAAAAAATGTGGTAGATGTTCAAAACTTTTTGGGAAACATTAGATGGTGTAGACATAGCACCAGCTTCAGCAGTTTCAGAAGGTACTTAAAGCTACAAGCAAGGAAACAAATACCTTTAATAGGTGTTGGATTAAAATACTATTGTATATTTAGGATATGGTTTTGACTGAATTAGCTCTAGCTTTACAGCTCTTCAGCTCCATTGATCTGCTACTGATTTAGACTTGCAGAAGTGAAAGAAGAAATCAAATTCTTAATGGCTCAACAAATATTGGCATTGTTGATTTCTATGGGAAAGATAAGGAAATATTTTTAAGGCTAATGTGTTTCTAGACTCTGACTTTTAATGTCACTCAGAAAAATTTTCATTGTGAACTTAGGAATATAAACAAGTTTAAAAAATTTCAGTAAATATATAAGAAAAACAATAGCTACATTATTCAATTTAATAAAGAATGCATGACAAAGCCAGAAGTTAGTATGGAGCATCTGATAAATCAGTGTTCTTTTTTAAGTGATCTAATATCTTCCTTGCCTTGTAAACAATGGATGAATCTTTTCATTTTCATCTTATGAACAAGTGCCCTGAAACAAAGATGTATGAAATGCTTTTCCTTCAAAAGGTATTTCTTAAAATGTTCCACACAATGCCTAAACCATGTCACAATTCCTGTAGCCAGTACAGGGAAGTACTGTAGTGTCTCACTCAAAAATTTTTGCAGTTGTTGGCAAATGTTGACTTTTTGTTGCTGTATTAACAATAGCAAAACATTTTAAATCTACGTAAGGAATTGAGAAGCTTTCCCCCAAGTTTTAAAATATTAGGTACTAAACTAGCTGCTTGTCATTGACTTTTGACTACATTTAACTTCTGAACATCACAGTCTGAATGGAAACAGAAACCACATTCATGTCCAAATAAAAACTTTTTCTCTAATGAAGTTATTATTTGAATCCTTACAAGAATTTGAAACTTTGTTAAGGTTTAATTAAAAACGTTTACACATTGTCTGGTAAGATGAAGAAAAGTATCTCTCTTAACACTTTTTGTTGATTTACTATTACGTTCTTTTGGCTGGCAGCACCTTTGACTAAAGCCAGAAGATTGTAATGTTGCGCTTAACAAATTGCTGAGTCAAATAGTTCCAAATGTTCTGTTTTAAAAGAATTTATGTCTCTTCAGAAGAGAAAAAAAATCATGAGTCTGTCAGAAACCTCAAAGGGAAGCAATCCAGACAAAATCACTGCAAAACCTTACACGTTTGAGTCCCTTCTCACTACTGTAAGGCATGTGTAACTCCATTAGCTACAGTAGTACAATTGATTTATAACAATATAAATAAGAAAAACCCCAGACATAATAGTTTTTATTCTTAGAAAGAGGGAAACAGCATCTAAACTCATGTAAGCACCCAAATACACACAGGAACACACATGCACACTCACATACATAAATGTTGCCTGAACTGAAATTTCATTCCTGAACATGAGATGAGGCTTTCATCCGTCTATCACAATTAATCTTTAATATGGGGAAATCTTCATGGATTATCTATCAATTTATAATAAAACATACAAGAATTGTGTAATTCTTAAAAAATTCTTCTTCTTAAAAACACTAGGGTTTTTTTACTTTCTTATTTGTGTTTTCTTCATAAAGATCTAGGAAATTAATGAGCTGCTCAGTTATGTGAGGCATTCATATCCTGTTATGTCCTCCTGAAAGAATTTCATATGCCTTTGTTTTATAAAAAAAATATGAAGATTCACAATAAATGGTGATATGTAAGAATCAAGGCTTTACTATAAAAACAGAACAATAAAAACAAGTAAAGGGATCTTGTTCCTTAGAGCATAATGTGAGAAAGATCAGAGAGATATGAAATCACAGAATGGTGTATATTGGAAGGGACCTCTGGTGGGCATCTTGCCCAGCTCCCTGGGTCTCCCACAGCTGGTTGCCCAGGACTATGTCCAGATGACTTTTGAATATCTCCAAGGATGGAGGCTCCACAACCTCTCTGGGTAACCTGTGACAGTGTTTGGTCATCCTCACAATGAAAATGTGTCTCCTGACATTCAGAGGGAATCTCCTGTGTTTCAGTTTGTGCCCATTGCCTCTTGTTCTGCCAGTGGACACCACTGGAAAGAACCTGGCTCCATCCTCATTGTACCCTCCCTTCAGGTACTTACATACATTAATAAGATCCTTTCTGCATCTTCTTTTCTCCAGGCTGAACAGTCCCAACTCTCTCAGCCTTTCCTCAGAGAAGAGATGCTTCAGTCCCTTCATCATCTTGGTGGCCTATTGCT
>JAVFHW010072528.1:45223-78532 GCA_032159205.1 Eurystomus glaucurus suahelicus
TGATAGAGCCCAAAAAGTGGTAATCAATGGTGCCAAGTCCAGCTGGACACCTGTAATTAGTGAAGTCCCCTAAAGATCAGTGCTGGGTCCAGTCCTGTTCAACATCTTCATCAACAACCTTGGTGAAGGGACAGAGTGTCTTCTCAGCAAGTGTGCTGATGATACAAAACTGGGAGGTTTGGCTGATACACCTGAAGGCTGTGCGGCCATTCAGCAGGATTTGGACAGACTGGAGAGCTGGGCAAAGAGGAACCTAATGAGGTTCTGCAAGAATAAGTGCAGAGTCCTGCGCTTGGGAAGGAGTAACAAAATGCACCAGTATAGACTGGGAGGCTATACTGCTAGAGAGCAGCTCCATGGAGAAGGACCTTGGGGTCCTGGTGGACAACAAGTTCTCCATGGGACAGCAATGTGCCCTTGTGGCCAAGAAAGCCAATGGTATCCTGGGGTGCATTAAGAAGAGTGTGTCCAACAGATCGAGGGAGGCCTTCCTCCCCCACTACTCTGTCCTAGTGAGACCTCACCTGGAGTACTGCGTTCAGTTCTGGGCTCCCCAGTTCAAGAGGGATAGAGATCTACTTGAAAGAGTCCAAAGGGAGGTCTATGAGGATGATTAGGGGACTGGAACACCTGCCTTATGAGGAAAGGTTGAGAGACCTGGGGCTTTTTATTCTGGAGAAGAGAAGACTGAGAGGGGATCTACTTAATGTGTATAAATATATGAGGGCTGGGTGTCATGAAGAAAGGGGCAACCTCTTTTCACTTGTGCCCTGCGATAGGACAAGGGGCAATGGATACAAGCTAGAGCACAGGAAGTTCCACCTCAACATGAGGAGGAACTTCTTTACTGTGAGGGTTACAGAGCACTGGAACGGGCTGCCCAGGGTGGTTGTGGAGTCTCCTTCTCTGGAGGCTTTCAAGACTCGTTTGGATGCATTCTTGTGTAACCTGCCCTAGATTCTCTGGTCCTGCTTGGCAGAGGGTTTGGACTTGATGGTCTCCAGAGGTCCCTTCCAACCACTAACATTCTATGATTCTATGATCCTATGTTTCATGTTCCAGAGGCAGAACCTGGCCCACCTATGTCTCTGCCCTCACCCAGGTGGTCATGGTTGGAGTGGTGGGTGAGGCCAAGGCTAATACAACAAGGGTCCCTAGGGTTTTTTTTCCCTAGATGCAGGAGTTAATTATTTTCCTTGTTGAACTGCATGATGTTTCTGTCAGCCAATCTCTCCAGCCTGTCAGAGTCACTCTGGAGGACAGCACAATGCGCTGATGTAATAAGCACTCCTGATTTGTGTTATCTGCAAACTTCCTCAGAGTACACTCAGCCCCATCATCCAGATCATTAATGATGCAGTTAAATAGAGCTGGACCCAGTACTGACCCCTGGGGTACACTGCTGACTACTGCCTTCCAGTTAAACTTTGTAACACTAATCACGGCTCTGGGTCTGACCTTTCAGCCAGTTTTCAACATAATTCACTATCTGCTTGTTTGGCTCATGCAGCAGCTAGTCTATGAGGATCAGTGGCAGACAGCGTCAAAGGCATTACTGAAGGCCAGGAAGACAGTATCCACTGCTCTCCTCTCATCTACCAGGGTTGTAATTTCATTGTAGATGCTTATCAAGTTGGGGAAGCATGACATCTCTCTGGTGAAGCCATGCTGAATACACTTAATGGTTTTCTTGTTCTTAATATGCCTAGAAATGGTTTCGAGGATCAGTTGTTCCATAATCTTCACAGGGATAAAGGTACAAAAGGAACTACAGGCTGATATGCCTGTAGTTCCCTGGGTCCTCTGTCTTGACTTTCTTGAACATAGGAGTGACATTTGTTTAACTCTAGTTCTTGGGCTATTCTAGTTGCCATGATTGATCAAAGGTTATTGAGAGTGGCCTCACAATGACATCAGCCAGTTCCCTTACTACTTGTGAGTGCATACCATTAGGGCCCGTGGACTTAATGTATGTCCAGTTTGCTTAAGTACTCCATGACCGGATCCTCTTTCACCAAGGTTACATGTTCCTTGGTACAGCCTTTACTCCTTGTCTCTACAACTCAGAATTTGTGAAGGCTATTAAAGACTGAGGTGAAGAAGGCATTCAGTAATTCAGCCTTTTCCATGCCCTGTATAACCAGGTCTTCTAACTGGTTATGCAATGCCCACATTTTCCCTAGTCTTCCTTTTGTCATCTATGAAACCTACAACATAAGTAATTTTACATATTTAACACTATGCAACACATTAAAACACACAACCAACAGAGCAAAGCTCTGAGGTAGGAAGTACTGAAGCTGAAAGCAGCTCTTAGATCAGAAGCTGTGGGGACAAATGAAGACTTCAAGGTTGTTTACAGGATAATCTAAACTCAGCTGACAAAAACAGCCCCTAGCCCCCAACCAAACTCAAAAAGCTAGGTTAGAATCTGACTCTATTAATCAAGAAGGTCAAAAGCTTTAAATCTTAATTTAGGTGGTTTTGCTTTAGTAATCCTATGTATTGATTGACCTTTTATCTTTTGAGGAGCTGTAAGACTTCAGTCTGGATACATTCTTGGGTTCCCCAACATTGGATGCTTTAAAGATTTGGCTGGACAGAGTGCTGGGCCATTTTGTCTAGGTGGTGCTTTTGCCGAGAAAGGTTGGCCCAGATGATCCTTGATGTCCCTTCTAACCTGGTATTCTATGATTCTGTGATTCTTAGTTTGGAAAACTTGATTAAAAACCAGCTGGAGAAAATCCAAAGGAGCTATATGGTTTAATATATGCTTCAGTTACATTAGCTTTTTTTCACATGAAAGTTCATGCCCTGCTTATTCATTAAAGTACCACAGAGAAAAGTTTAAAAAAACTTTCAGACAACTTCAAAATTCATAATTTCGTATCTTCTTACTATTTGCTCATGTTGCTCTATTCCATCATATAATGGATGTGAGAATGTTGTAATCAAACCAAGCACATGAAAATTAAGAGTAAAATATTGTTGCTAAAGTGAGTGGGTGTGAAATTTAGAATTCTCTGAAAATCTCCAGGGTGCATGTTACATTTGCCCAGAGGACCAGACAAAGATCCATTCAACAGTAGCTTATGGAATGATGCCAGCTAGCTTAGAGGCAGTAGTTGGGAATAAATGTCCCATGAAAAATGGTATTTCATTTAAAAATTGGGTTCTTCTTTAATCCACTTACCAAGTGCATATAACTGCACTATTGATTTTTTGAAGGCATACTTCCTTTTGCTGCTAACAACAATTTAGGAAGCCAACAAAAGTCTAACACTTATCTTTTTAATTTATCAAGTTTCACTAAAAACACAGAAAGAAATGACAACAGAGAAAGAAAGAGCTGTTACTTAAATTTAGAAAACTGAGTTTAAATTTGCATAAGGAAATATATCAGGAACACAAAAAACTGAAATATGAGCCAACAAAGTATTTCACAGAATCTTAACAGAGCAAAATCAAGAGCAATTTTAACAGAGTGTTCCAAAATAGACAGAAAAGGTATACACAGATGATTTTTAATTAAGCACATCTATTTTCAGATTGATTTATCTTGATAGTGTTCAGGCAGGCACTATTCCCTACATTTTTTGTCTGTCCAAAGACATTTTATTTTATTTTGCAATTTTATAGTCTTGTCCTAAGTTAGAGGTTTAGATTTTTAGACTTGGACAAAATCATTCATCTCCTCCTATGTAAATGGTTCATGGGAGACATTGCAAAATTAATGATTATTCTCTGTTAGAAGGCAACATGCTTCAAAATAAGTATTTTAAGTAAAACATCAGCTACAGTATGTTGTTTACTTACATAATTATAGACTGGAAGTGGTATTAAGGTTCCTATTGATATGACTGATTTATAGTTACATTTTAGTGCAAATGTTCCTGGTGATTTGTTAATCCTTAAGTGGATTTTTCAATTACAGATGCATCGAATTTGCTAGTAACTCACACATATTTGGACATGAGATTACTAAGTAACATGGTGGTACTGATGTCTATTTAAGATCCTCCAGTGGTACAACTCTGTGTATATTTAAACATATATAGAAACAATTCTGTTAAAGTCTCAGTTAAACTATACTTCTTCTATGTGCTGACAACATTGTGGTTTATAGAAGATTCTGATCCTGAGGCATGTAATGGGTGTCTTTCAGCCTATCATTCAGTATTAAACTATTATCTTTCATTAGGCGGCATAAACATGGTTGATGGTCTGTTTAAATGAGTTTTAAAACAAAGCTCCACTCAGGTGTTAGCAGAAATAACTTTCTAAAGAGCCTCCATTGAGTGATGGTTTTTGCATTTTTCTCAAATTTTGGGCAAATTTACACTTCACAGCCTACTTTGAATAAGAGGATACAAAATGCATCCCAAAGACAACCTGCTAAAACTTTTAAAAGTTGGGTTTTTTTAATCAAAACTGGGGAAATGTTACTGCATTTTCAAAATTCAAAACACCTGAAACACAAACAGAGCAGTAAATAGAATCACTGTCAGAAATCAACAACTGTGGAACCCCAAATGGAGAGGGGTAGTAGCAGTGTGTGCTTGTTTTTTTTTCAGGTGTATATTTAGGTTCCAGGAAACCCTCCAGGTGATGGCAGGAGAGTTGATGTTGTTACCTGACTTAAGCCTGAAAAGTTGCTGTTTATCTTGTATGGCCTATTTAATATAAATAATGAGGAAGAGGCTTGCAAAACAGAAGAAGTACAGCAGTGTTGTTTGAAGTGTTACATGACGGATCCCATTTGCTGAGTCTGCAATATGTAGAGTAAGGAAGGATACTGATACCAGAGAGGGTGTTTTGTCACCAAACACTTCTGAGGCATGGAGCATTTACTGAGATGCTGAAATATGTGTCATCCCTAGCTTACACTTGCTTTATTGTAGTGTGTATAGCTTTCAGGTGGGTGATGGATAAAAAGTTACTGATGCTATGGATTTCTTGCCATGAGTTGGGGTACTTTGTGGTGATGCAGTCACGTACCATGAGAAAAACCTGAATTTATCTTTTTTTCAGTTGAATAAGAGAAAGGAACCCACACTATCTCTATCAGCCCCAGGTAGAATGACTTATCTTCAGAAGTGGCAGAAACACAGGAAGTTCCCACTGCAAATATCAAACTTTAGTCCTTAAAAACATGTAGCATTTCGGAGTATTTCCAGCCATAACAACTCCTCTGACTGAAAAAGAAACACAGAAAGGTGCAGTATGTCCTAGTCCCCAAATGCAACTCTTCTCTATCTGCCAGTCTATCATGAGTCAGCTAACACAAACTGCCACTCTGATCCGGAGCAGCTGCCTAATTACAATTTTGTTATTATTAATTACTGAGTAGAAAATCATTTGTAATTAGCTCAGACTAAATCATAGTTTAAACAGCCAAAAATTACATTACCAACTAAAGTGTAATTAAGGCACTACACTAAAGTGTTTATTTAAACCAGTTCAGTTACTGTAGATTATTCAATCAGGTTCTCAGGCTCATACATAGATGTAATTAGTCTCCAGTACTGACAGCATACTGCATTTGTTCATTAAGCATCAATATTGTTGAACAAATGTAAATAAAATTTAGACAGGAATTCTTTAAAGGGACAGTCACAGAAACATCTGGGTAGGATAATGAGGCTGGGAATGATGCGAATGTTAATGAGCTTTTGGTGCTGCTCTGGTACCCATAGAATTTTTGAAGGCACACAATTTGAACTCCCACTATTGGCTCCAGGGTTTGCAAGCACTAGTGATGCTGCTTCTACTGTTGAGTATTCACTTACCTGGACTGTTTCAGTGGATCTACACACTCAGCATACATGCAGGTTCCCACCAAGCACACAAGATAGAGTTTTAGGTGCTTCATACTTGAACACTGGGAAGGGAAACAGCACACAGCAGCACCACTTACAATTCTTAACATAATTCACTTAACTTAATGTAAACCAAATGATCTTAAAATATACAGTATTGTAGGCATTTTTTTCTTCCAGTTGTTATGTGAAATAAATCTAAAGTATCTTTTTTAGAGTGTGTCACAGCCATTTCAGATATCTGATATCAGCTATTTTAGAGAGTAACTTCTTTCTGAGTTCACCGCTGGGAAATCAGCTTTTACCCTTGGAACAGCAGCAAGAAAAGCAACCTTGCTAGAGAGGTGAACATACTCTGACATCAGGCTTTGGCTTCTGAACATCCTCAAATTCCAGGATGCTCACAGGTAGGGTTTAATGACAGGCAATGACAAGGAGTGAGATGTAGTACATTCACTATAGACAGAGTGAATGTGATTTCCCACACAGGGATGTGAAGACTGCTCTGAAATACATATCCATTTTGATGAAAAAAAGCTATATTTAGCTGGAGAGCTCTCTGTTATAATGATGGTAGTGTTACATTCTCCATGCTGCTTCATTTCAACTATTGACACCATAACACAAACCTCTGAACAGCCCAGAATTTTATTACAGAGCAGATGTTCTAACAGTGATGTTACAGAAAAAGGGAAACTCCTGCTATCACATCATTAGGTTCAGGGATCTAAAAAACATAAACTATTTTTTCCAGTTCTACTCAACATCTGTACACTAGCATCCAGTGAACTTGTTAGGATTCATGTGCTCAGGTGAATAACAGCTACAAGAGTTTTAACAAGCACACTCATCCCATCAAGAAGAATCTCTTTTTGGATTAATTCATTGCTTTTTGCAGTAAGACCTGTGCTTTATGTTCACTAAGAAAAGCTTGTTCCTAAGTCTGGAACAATGATGGTGTTCCAAAGTTTCGCTTCTCAAACATAGCAGAGTCCATCTCAAAAAGACCATCTCCATCACCTCATTGCAGATGGAGCAACCTGGAGGTCTGGTTTGAGTTTTGAGCCTCCAGAGAAATTGATGCGCATCATTACATTTTATTTCTGGTGCACAGTATACCTTTTTCCTACTAATCCTCACTAGCATAGATACATGGCAGTGTAAATTTATTTAATAAAATTGAGTACAATCGCACTAAAATAAAAGAGGATGAGTGTATAAGTTATTACATTTAACACTTCCATGGAAGGTGCTCAGGTGTAATGTAAGCAGTCTTGCAGCAACACTTGCAGATAGCATAGTAATGTGTACATGCCATATATAATCTGAAGAAAATACTTAGGTAATATAAGTACTTAGAAAATGACATTTTTTGTCACATCACCACATAAGGTATGATATCATTAGCAAATTGACAAGTTGCAATTTGTAATTTAATGGTGACATCATTGAATTTTTGTGGTAAAATAAAGACTTAAACTAAGCTGAGGGTTACTTAGAATGCTGTCATATTAACTCTAGGTTTGGGTTGGGGTTTTTTTTGTTTGTTGATTTGTTTTATTTCTTTTTGAGAGTACCAGATCTGTTATTAAAACCTGCAGCAGTTAACGGCAAATCAGATGCTTCATGACCAGTGCAGTGCATCTTGCCAGCAGACTATCTGAAGCTGCCTTAGCTTGTCGGGAAAGCCAGTTTAGGAAAAAAAAAATCCAGAAGTTTTGAAAGCCTGTTCTGTTTTACTTTAATCTTGGACCATTCAAAACCTGGCTTTCCTAAAAATAGGCTTTAAAGAAGTGCTCAAAATAATGTCCAAGTCTAGCAGAGGCTGTTCAAAAGCATTCACTGGCAACTCCATCCTGGCTTTGTAGATGGTCTGAAGATGCCAGTTTATAAGAGAGTTCTGTTGAGCTTGAATGTGTGAGTGCACTACACATTGACTTCATAATACAAGGAAGTGTAAACAAATAAATTGCCATCAGAACTAGTGCTTCTTTGCTGTTTTGCTAAGATATTGCTTATGACAACATTGCAGTCGTTGAAGTGTGTCAATAATTTGTAGACATGATGGTACTCTTATTCTGTGGTTCCCATTCATGTCCCCAGCTCTGTCCTGTAGACAAACTCTGACAGGACTGAAAAGCAATTCACATTCTTTACACTCCATACCTCCGTCTCCAAACCCTTTGACCTAATATAAAACTCCTTTCCTCTTTCCCCCACTTATTGAAATTTGCTTTGTGACAGCCATGAGTTCTGTACTGTGAATTCAGTGACCGCCCACTAATAAGACTTAATGAAAAGAGGGTTTCACCCACATCACTATGTATACTGCAGAAGTTGGCTCCCTTGATTTATCTCTCAGAACCTTAAGCAAAAGGCCTTCAAGAGAAGTTTTGTATCTGGAGATGCTAAAGTTTCCCAGATACAAGAAAGGCTCAACAAAAGTGCTGTTGATCCTGCTTGAACAGGTAAATAGGTAGCTATGTTATTTCAAGAGAGTAACAGGCATCAAGTTAGGTGTCTAAAACCCTACATACCTGCAGAAAGTGATCTGTCTTCCTCTGCCAATCAGCTAGTTTAGATACTTTGGCTGAAATATTAACAATGCAGAACCAAGACCCTCAAGGTAGTAATGGGCTTCTTTTCCCTTAGTACATGGGCAAATGTGGGGTCTTACTAGTAATCTTAGAAAAGAAGCCTAAGAAAAGTTTGAAGACACCCTAGTAGATAAATCTATTGTTTTAAATGCAGGTCTGTCCCTTTTTCATTTAAATTCCAATAAACTCATTTTTGCTTACACTTCTGTATCTCTTATCTTCTATCTTCCTACCCAAAGTAAGTAATAAGCAATATCTTGGATGACAACAATAAATTAAACTAGAATCTTGGTTGTCGGGTTGAGTAACTATAATAACCCCCCTTTTTTTTTTTAATGCAAGCCTGTATGTAATGGACTCCTGAGTTTTGAGCAAATGTAGTCCAGTTGTGAACCTTATGTGAAGAATATGGTCTTAGTTTTGGTAGACCAGCTGATGGAAAACCGTTATACCTGTCTTTCAAAGTGAAATAAATCACGTGCTTATTTCAAGCCTTTGTTGCACTTAAAGCCTTGTTTGTACTTAAAATGGATGCTTAATTCCATCTCTGTTCAACACTGTGTGCGTGTTCAACTTAAAGCACATGTTGAATATATCTTTTTAAGAGAAAATTATATTTTCCTCAAGGAAATTAGAAACCATGTTTTTTTTCAAGATGGGGAATGTTTATTTGTTTTAAGATGACACTCTCAGGTTCCTTCAGGTCTCTTGACAAAAAATGCTTCGTACAGAAGAGGGTGTTCTAAAAATTATAATTAATATATACAGGAGTGAATGAAGGAAATAAAAATTTATGTCTAAAAATTTTACTGGGCTTCTGTCTGACTTAAAATGGAAAAAGAATACTTGGTCTATCAAGTGTTTAAGGGTTAAATAAAAGCCTTGTTATTGAATTATAAAGACTTTGTTGATTATAAAAATCTATACAACTTTTAGCCTTTAGATGCAAACAGTAGAAATAGTGCTTCCTTCAATATTCATCTTACTGTGTGTCAGTTTGCTGATGCTAAAGTGAATTTGACATAATGGTAAGTAGTTCAAACAATCTATATTGCTGGAAGCTTTCCCTCACAAGCTATTGATTTTTTTACCCCATCTTCAGTGTGCTCTGAAATACTCCCCATTCTGTTTACCATTCTCTACATCTGGAATGCATCGTTTCACACTGTCTAATGGAATTAAGAAAACCTTGGAAGGCATTTTTCTAGAAAACTTGATATATTTATTTGTAGTTCAGCATAACTGGGAGAAAAACCTTGCTAATGTAGAGCCAAAACCATAGGAAGTTTTTAATTTGGTAACCTCCTCTTTTGTCTGGGGAGAGGCATTACTGTTACCAAGCCATGACTATATACTTAGGGGAGCTCAAAGTATGTTCACTTCAGATTAAAACTGGCTGACTTCATCCCCTCCATGTCTTGGACACTCAGGGTCAGTCGTGAGCCTTGGTAGGTGACAGTGTGATGTGGCTCTACACAGATGATTTGCACATCCTAAATTCCTATAGGGTAGGGAAGAAATGGTCCTAGGACAGTTAAGAAATTCCACAGGGAGTGGAAGCTCTGCTGTGGGAGAGAGCAACCTCTCTAATCACTTGAGGAGCACATTTGGAACCATCCATTTTACCGATGTCACGAATTTAAAGAGAGGTACTATAGCGTTAAAGGAAAGTAATTTCAGTATTTGTCTGCCAGAGTCCCAAGACTTTCACTGATCCATTTATCAGAGTCCCCACAAGGGACTTTCACTGATCTGTTTATATCAGAGTCCCCGCTTAGGACTTTCACTGAGTCAAATTCACAAATAATTTGAAATGAATTATTCTACTGAGAGCAACAGAGCAGATTTGAGGTTGCCATTGATAAATTCACTTACTACAATAGCACTACTAATTAAAGTTAACATTAATAGCAGAAGATAGTAATAATACAACAACAACAACCTAGGGTTAACATTCACCAGACGGTGAAAGGTTTGTTGCTTACCCAGAGAGGCATCTGTGCCTGGGGTGGAGGAAGAGAATGCAGCCCGTCAACTGGTCTGTCAGATGTGTCGGTTCTTCTCTCCCAATTTAACCATCATTTTATCTGTCTTTTTATCCCCAAAATTACAAAGTTTCCCCCCTCAGGTGACAGGTAGTATGATTTGGGTGGAAAGAAAAGTGCTATAGTCACACGTGTTTAGCATGGTCTCTATAATCTTCATTAGCATACGCAGGGGTGTCAACTGGAATATGCATTTCATGGGTAATGAGGCAAAGGGTAGCTCTCAGAGTTGGTAGCCTTTTCTCAGAAACAAAAAACTATGCAGGTTCCTGTTACCTTGTCATTCTTGCTAACCAGAAGCAGGGCTGTCCTGCCTCAGCAGGGCCCCTTCCTTCTCTGTATCCTGTGATAGCCAGGCAAGTCTCCACTCCCTTGGGTTGCACTGGAGATAGCAAGGCCTGTTTGAGCACAGAGGACCCCACCTCTTTATCCAAATACCACAGGTGCCACAGTGACTTTTGATGGCTTGGCTGTTATTATGAAATATTGGAAGTACAAATGTACATGGAGTGTAGAGTGTGAGATAACATAGATAAGTCTATGGGACCTGATGAAATGCATCCCAGGTACTGGGAGAATTGGCTGATGTAGTTGCTAAGCCACTCTCCATAATATTTGAAAAGTCGTGGCAGTCAGGTGAAGTCCCTAGTGACTGGAAAAAGGCAAACATTGTGCCCATCTTTAAAAAGGGTAAAAAAGAAGACCCTGGGAACTACCGACCTGTCAGCCTCACCTCTGTGCCTGGGAAGATCATGGAACAGATCCTCCTGGAGGACATGCTAAGGCACATGGAAGACAGGGAGGTAATCCGAGGTAGTCAACACGGATTTACTAGGGGCAAGTCCTGCCTGACCAACCTAGTGGCCTTCTACAATGAAGTGACCGCATCAGTCGACGAGGGAAGACCTATAGATGTCATCTATCTGGACTTCTGCAAGGCCTTTGACACAGTCAAAGTTGGAGAATTACAGGTTTAATGGGTGGACTGTTCAGTGGATAAAGAACTGGCTGGATGGTCGCATCCAAAGAGTGATGGTCAATGGCTCAATGTCAAGATGGAGGAAGGTGACAAGTGGTGTCCCCCAGGGGTCTGTGCTGGGACCAGTGTTGTTTAATATCTTCATTAATGATATTGACAATGGCATTGAGGGCACCCTCAGCAAGTTTGCAGATGATACCAAGCTGGGGGGTGCAGCTGATACGCCTGAGGGATAGGATGCCATCCAGAGGGACCTGGACAAGCTGGAAAGGTGGGCCCAGATGAACCTGATGAGGTTCAACAAGGCCAAAGCACCTGGACCGGGGCAACCAGCATTATCAGTGTAGGCTGGGAGAGGACATACTGGAGAGCAGCCCTGTGGAAAGGGACTTGGGAGTGCTGGTGGATGAAAAACTGGATATGAGCCACCAGTGTGCAAAGGCAGCCCAGAAGGCCAATCACATCCTGGGCTGCATCAAGAGAACTGTGGCCAGCAGATCAAGAGAGGTGATTCTGCCCCTCTACTCTGCCCTGGTGAGACCTCACCTGGAGTATTGTGTCCAGTTCTAGAGCCCCCAGCACAAGAAAGATGTGGATGTATTGGAGCGTTTCCAGAGGAAAGCCCCCAAAATGATCAGGGGAATGGAACATCTCTCATATGAAGACAGGCTGAGGGAGTTGAGGCTGTTCTGCCCGGCGAAGAGAAGGCTCCGGGGGGACCTTATACTGACCTTCCAGTACCTGAAGGAGGGCCTACAGGAAGGCAGGGGAAGGTCTCTTCACAAGGGTTTGTACTGATAGGACAAAGAGTAATGGTTTTAAGCTAGGAAAAGATAGATTTAGGTTGGATATGAGAAAAACGTTCTTTAACATGAGGGTCATAGAGCACTGGAACGGGCTGCCTGGAGAGGTGGTGGAGGCTCCATTCCTGGAGTCATTCAAGGTCAGGCTTGATGAGGCTCTGAGTAACCTGACCTAGGTAGATGTCCCTGCTTGTGTAGGGAGGTTGGACTGGATGACCTCTGGAGGTCCCCTCTAGCCTGAAAATTCTATGATTCTATGATTCTATGAGATAATGTTATGAAGAAATGCCTTTTACAATAAATACAGTTGTGTTGTGGCTGAGTTGCAAGTGGGATTTGATTGGAAGAGCTATTATCTCTGCTACTTTGCTAGACCTTCTAGGGAGTAGGCAGCTTGTTTTGGAGGCTTAGCCTCTTCCACACCTACTTGGGCAGACTGGGTATTCATAAAGTGTTCTAATAAATGTTCAGCACTACCTGTTTTTTTGGTTGTAAATAGATTGTCAGCTCACTTAGATGAAGTATTGTCTATCGTGGGTCTGTGAGGTTTTTTTCTCCTCTCTCCCTGATGCATTGATATTTTGCGCACGAACTGGTATGAATCTCACTTTCTCTGAGCATCTCTCTCAACCCCAAGCATGGATGTGTGATTTATCCTAACAGGAAATTTCCGGGAAATGAAAAAAGTAGGAGTTTCTTGATCCTACACATGCAACATGTTAAAACTACTCAGAACTTAAAGCCAAGAGAGGCTTTGATCTTGGTGAGAAAAACAGACCAACGGACAGAGCTTTTAGAGCCTGATACCCTGTCCTGAAGTGATATCCATATGATCAGTCCTGCTTTGTTCAGTAAATGGGAAAATGGACTGATGAGAAGGAATGTGAGTGCTGCAAAATAAAGATTAAGAAGGCAGCTGCTAAAGCACTTTAAAACATTAGAGAAGACTTTTAAAAAGATCTCCTGTCAACTTTTCCAAATGCTTTTGGATGACAAAATAATTTTGTAATGTTGCTAGCACACTGCAGGTTTTTTTACAAAGGCAAAGGGAGGGTGTCTGGACAGAAAACTGGAGCGGGTTTTGCATTTTCCTTGTGTCTTGGGAATAAAAAAAAGAGCATGTTATAGGGTGTTTTTCTTCTTTCAGGAAAGATATCAATGGCAATGTTGTACAGCTGTGTTAGTTATATCCATTCACTTGCTTATATTTGTGTTTTCCATAGATGTATGATTTGTTGTACTGTTGCAAATTAATTCTGATCTATAACTAGGAATATATATGCACATATTACTCTTGTTGAGGTTTACAGTGGGAAAGAAGTAAATGCTTTCTGGGTTGAGAAAGGGACCATTAAGTAGTATTATTGCCCACTGGAGAACACTATTTTAGCCGAACAGTGCAACGGTTTTACTTATAAACCAGAAACTTTAGTCTATATATGTTTTATTACACCTTTTAAAAATGTGTTTTCCTGTAGCTTCAGCTACTTTCTACTTAGGCTTCCTTCTTTTAGCTTGCCCATAGCCCTCAGCCCTACAGGCTGGCAAATGTTTTCACCTTAATGGGGATTATAGGTAATAGTAGCCACTTCTCTTATTTATTTATTTATTTATTTATTTATTTATTTATTTATTTAAGCTGTTCCTTCAGATTAGGTATTTTAAAGACAAAAAGCAAAACACTGACTAAGTGTAATGCTAAAATTATTGTGTACTTTTCTTCACAATATCATTTTTCCTAGAATCACAGAAACACTGGTTGGAAAAGACGTAAGGTGTCTTCAGCCCAAACTCCTGCAGTATTGTCACCAACACTAGACCAGGACTGTCATGGTACTGTCTAGCTGAATGTGGAAAATCTCTCAGATTCCATAGCCTCTGCAGATAGATTCTTCCTGTGTTCTGCTACCCTATAAATGAAATGTCTTTTTCCTGATGCTCAACCTGAACCTCCCAAGTAGCTATCTATGGTCATTTCTCCATGTCATGTTGTCTGACACTGCAGTTGCCTGCACAAATAAATAAATACTGTGTGAGTAAATAGGAAACTCTGTAGCAGAGCAACTAAGAAAAACATCCATGCTCATCCACATAGGTGTATAGAACAACTATCCGATTTTCAGGAAACAGAAGCTGTGCTTGAAATTCAGTAGAGTATTGAGAACTTTAGAAGCAGAGAGATGGCAATGTAACTGCTGTTATAGTCCTTAGAAAATCATAGACTCCTTGACTTCGTTGTTGACATGTCATCCTTTTACACAGACATGGAATTTCTTATGTCATAGAATCATAGAATCATATTCTCAGCTGTTTGGTGTGTGTTCACAAATAATGTTGGCAATTATAATGAACCTACCATTCCATTGTCATGAGTAACTGGTAAACTGGATAATGTGAATGTTTATCTTCTACTACTTGAATGCAGGATAATCTGCAGTAGGAGAAGTTGTTATATTATCAGTAGAAGGAAGATTAGTGGCTTATTTAGTGGGCATTTCCTGGGAATTTGAACTAATAGCTCTGATAAACAAACCCTTATGAATATAAATAATAGAACTAGGAAAGATTGGCCAAGCGTGGAGTGAACTGTGGCCTGAGAATCTTGGAATTGCTTTCCTGTATGCTGAAATAAGTGATTTTGATGAATATACTTAGACTGTATGTCACTTTCTGGCATGTGTATAATGTCTCTCTGAAAATAAGAGTTATCAGATTTCCACAATTGTTATATTTAGCAACCAGTGTCAGTAGCAAGCCATAAAGTTAATTTTGCTTAATATGAATTGTCATACTCCTGAGAACTAGCTCTAATTCCACCAATTTTCCACATTGAATAGTGTCTTATTCTGAATAGAACACTTCATCATGCTTCTCTGTGCTGATCAGCACTGAAGTAAATTTTTTATGTGACAATTTTATTTTTTACCCTTAAATTTTAAAAGTTAGTGGTTTTGAGGGGAAAGGGAAATACGGACAGAACACTTCAATTACAAAAATATGAAAAAATACTTTTCAGTATAGTTATCTTTCATTAGCAAAAACCTTTATGAAAACTACTTTTACAAACACAAATAAAACAGTTCCCTGAATCTTGAGCAGAGTATAGCAAAAACAAGATTTAAAGGTAAAAATGAGTAAATTTTGTCACTTAACCTGCAGGCACTACTAAAAATAACAAAGGAGCAGAAAAATATATTAAAAATGGTTTGTCATAACTTCAGAAGAACAAGAACTGTATGTCTGTTAAATGTCACAGCTCATAATTTTTTCATCTGCAATTGAAAATACTATTCTACGCTTGTTCTCAGAGTAAGTTCAGAACAGATGGACGTCTCTGTGTTGGGAACTCACTGATACAGTTGTATAAGGACTTGAGTAAATTTATTAAAAAATGTTTAGTGCTGTGTATGAAGTGAATAAATTAGCAGGAGAGCTGAGGTATTAACAACAGACATGGCATGCAGAGCAAGTGAAGGTAGGCAGTATACACTTGTGCTTATAGTTTTGCTTTAAACCCTGAACTAGTTTTTGTTGTATGAATACTTCTGTGGAGAAACTACTCTACAACTGAATCATGAAAGCCTGAAGGAGGAACAATTTTGACCAGCTGGTTTGCATGTTAAGAAACCCCAGATTTGTCTAGAAGTCAGAAGAGATGGAGTATGCGAATATATCCTTCATGTCCAAATACAACTTCATGCTTTTTCATAATTTTTCTTTTTCATAATTTTTCTTTGCCACTTTCTCTTTTTTACCAATCAGTGCCTAACATAGTCATACACAAGTGAAAAAAATGTATTTTTATTTTTATTATCGCCAGATCAGATGCTCAGTTAAATTACTTTTCACTTTTCATTCTTTCTGTCTCTAAGGGTATAATTAAGGTCTGATGTCAGATTGCAGCTCAGTGCTCATCAATTCTCTCCACTTAACCACTTTTAGGATGACAGCCTTGTGGCTATGATGATAAACAAAATTCATGGCCTTAGTATTAGCAGTACCTTAAAAACAAACAGCTGATAAACTTCTGATAGTGATGAAATCAAAATTTACTTTGGGGTCACACTAAAAATCTATTTGCTTAGACTTCTCTTCAAAAACATAGAACAGTGAAACTGTATATAACCACAAGATGAGCATTACCAGATACAACAGTAAGATCAGATTTAGTCAAGTATCTATTTTGCAGAATAAGCATTTCTGCTCTAAAGTTCAACAAGTCAGTGAGGAACATGACAGGAACAGATTTAATTTGATGTCAGGAGACACAGGATTTATCTGAAGTAGTTACCCTGCTATTCAAAAGGAATATGCTGTAACCATAGCAACTCCATATCACCTGACCCTCATTCAAAGATTCGGCCAGATTCTGATCTCAGTCTTGTCAATGTAAATCTGAAGTAAAGCCCATATGAATGATAAATGAGTATCTGTTATGTGGAACACTGTAGCTGGAGAAGGCCTAGGCCATCACATACTACAACTATGCTGCCTTCTAGAATGAATTCACGTGATACATTTCAGTTAATCAATGTGTAATGCCTATTCTTGTACAGGAAAACATGAGGAGATAGTAGTTATTCTGTTAATGTTGATTATAAAAGCGTTATTATTTTAACAGATCCCAGAATGTACTAAAGTTTTCCTCAAATAAATAAAACACGAGTTGCACAACAAGGTATTTGCAAGTAAAGGCTCTGATCCTGCACAGATATTTGAACATGTATAAAATGATATGCTTGCACACCTCGCTAGACAACTTCTTATAAGCTTCACAGAAAACAGTCTACAAATCATAGAATCACAGAATCTTTTTGGTTGGAAGAGACCTTCAAGATCACCAAGTCCAACTGTTAACACAGCACTGCCAGGTCACCACTAAACCGTGTTCCTCAGCACCACATCTACATGTCTTTCAAATACTTCCAGGGATGGTGACTCCACCACTTCCCTGGGCAGTCAGTTACAATGCTTGACAACACTTTCTATGAAGAGATTTTTTCTGATATCTAATCTAAACTTCCCCTGGCACAGCTTAAGGTTGTTTCCTCTTGTCCTATTGCTTGCTGCATGGGAGAACAGACTATGGCAACAGTAAAATCTTTGGAGGACTAGATCCTAATTTAAGATCTGGCACAACGAAAGAGAGTACCATGACTGCAGGAAGAAGTAAAGAAAAGAGAAACAATCCAGCACATATTACTTGTTTGATGTGATCTGATTTACAGAAGAGAGGGCAGTGGTTTGTGCAGCCTGTACTATAAGTCATGGTGGTGCAGAGTGGTGATGGAATTGGGGGAAGGACACCTTGCTAAGACTGAGTGCTGCATTGTTGTAAAGCACAGCCCATGAACACGGTGACTGACACATAAGAGGAGCATACATGTGGACTTACCGTTGAAGCTATAGAAGCAGCTGTTCAGCTTGTCTGGTGATGAGGTACAGCCCTGCTGCAATCCTGGGGAGCTACTGTTGGTGCCCACTAACTGCCTGTTCTAGGGCCACGTCAGCTTCAGGACACACAGGAAGTGAGACAGGAAAGAGAGAAGCTTGGACACAAGCTTGGCCTTTTCCTCACACCCACAAACTTTCCAGCTCTTGCAACTTGCCAGCATTATATTTTGCCACTCTCCTGGTTTGGCCAGGACAGGGTTAATTTTAGTGGAGCCAGGTTATTCTATACCATGCTGATGTCATGCCCCTGGGCCAGTTCCGGTGAGGGGGCAGTTCGCTTTCGACTGCATTGCTGAGCTCAGTTGGTCCCTTTTTGTCCGGTAATTATTCTTTCTTGTATTGCTCTTTTCTCACTGTTACTATTGTTCTTGTTAACTGCAAGTGCTTATTACATGTTTTTATATATATATATATATATATATATATATAAAACCTTCCTTATCTCAACTCAAAAAGGCACTTTTAAACCTTTTTTTTTTCTTTCTTTCTCTGTCCGCAACCTGTGGCAGAGGGGAGGGGACGGGGGAAAGTGGCGCAGCCATGCGGCTCCGGCTGCACTGCAGCCACAGCTCTTACTAAACCAATACATCTTTTGGCGCCTAACCCGGGGCATCTGAGAGTTGAGATAAGGACAGAATCTGTTCAAAGCGTGTTAAAATAACTCTTGTTAGACGCAATTCTCTGTTTATATGTATTTTGTTTTAAATCAGAGCATGTTCACGATGCTGGCCAGCCTGTTTGCCTGGTGGTCCTGTATCACTCCCTATATCCACTGTGTGTTCCCTATAACGATGTTCATTTTCTGTGGGAAATGTGTCAAGGGGCTCATTGTGTTGTACTGGACAGTGACAGCTTATGATATGATTGTGTCACTGCTGGGGGGTGCGAACTGGTACCTGCATGTGGCTTGGGCGTTTGTTAGTCGTCTCACCCTATCTACGGGTGATACAGGGGAGGTGACCTTCTCGGGTTTTGAGGATTTTACCTATCTGTGGAATGCCCAGGCCAGCATGCTCTCACTACTGTATTTGCTGAATGTCTGCCAGGTCCTGTTAAAGTTAGTTATACAATTCTTACCCAATGTTATCACCCCGAGGCTGCCCCGAGGCTGGATGGTTATGAGTGGCAGGGTGTGTGGGAGAGCATGGGCAAGTTTTTGGGCAAGTGGCCACCCCCGATGTTTTGGAATTTTACTCCTGAGCAAGTACAGAATCCTGATAAATTAGTAAGGTACTTAGAGAGGGTGTGTTGTCAACCCGGCAGCTCCCAGGAGACACAAATCACTGCAATGTGTTGGGGACTCGCCCATGCCTACCATGTCCAGCTCAGCACTATCCAGTGCCCTCAGGGGGAGGAGGAGGTCTCTGAACCTGATAACAAACCGATTGATAGTGTAGCTGAGCCAGAGGAACAGCTTGTGCCAGTATCAGCCGCCCCTGTACAGAAAAAGAAATACATCAAAAGTTCAGTCCATATAGCGAGGGATGAGGGTGAACCAGGGTCATCACGGGAGCAGGAGGAAGAGCCAGAGCTGGTCACCCAATCGCTGTCTTTGAGTGAACTGCGAGATGTACGGAAGGCCTATGGCCATCTCCCAGGTGAGCGGCTTATCACTTGGCTGCTCCGATGCTCGGATACTGGGGCTGGTGTTTTGGAGCTAGAAGGGAAAGAGGCCAGACAATTGGGATCCTTGTCTAGGGAAGCAGGCATTGACAAGGGAATTGGGAAGCAGGCACAGACCCTCAGCCTTTGGAGGCAACTCCTGTCGAGTGTAAGGGAAAGGTACCCCTTCAAGGATGATGTCACTTGTCAGCTAGGCAAGTGGACCACCATGGAGAAAGGTATTCAGCACCTGAGGGAATTAGCTGTGCTGGACATGATTTATGGTGATTTGACTGATGAGCAGTCACTCATGGATCCAGACTAAGCTCAATGTACACCATCTATGCGGTGGAAATTCCTGCGGAGTGCGCCACCATCATATGCCAATTCATTGGCCATAGTGTCCTGGAGAGAGAGCCAGGGACAAACAGTGGATGAGGTGGCTGGCCATCTTCGCCAGTACAAAGGAAACATCTCCTCCTCTCTAAATGCCTGTCTTTCAACTGTCAAGGACTTGGCTCGAGAGGTCCAGCAGATCAAAGAGAACATGTCCCACTCCCCATCTGTACAAGCCCACGTCTCAGCTATTGGGAGCAGACGCTTCCCTGTTCAAGAGAGAGACCATGGCAGGTACACACCATGGGGCAACCTATGGTTCTACCTGCATGACCATGGAAAGGAGACGAGAAAGTGGGATGGGAAACCCACTTCAACTCTAGCTGCACGGGTACGTGAGTTGCAAGGAAAGATGATTGTGAAAGGGGAGTCCTCCAAGAGAGATGTTGCCCCAGTCTCCAGTGGAAAACCTCCCAGGCAGAAGAAAAGAGCTGATCTGACATCTGACCCTCTCGAGGGGACCTCCAAGTCATGCTTATATGAGGTCAGTGACTCCAATCAGGATTAGAGGGGCCCTGCCTCCGGCCAGGTGGAGGAGAAGGATAACCGGATTTACTGGACTGTGTGGATCTGATGGCCTGGCACATCAGAGCCACAAGAAAACAAGGCTTTAGTAGATACTGGAGCACAGTGCACCCTGATGCCATCAACCTATGGAGGGGGCAAACCCATCTGCATCTCCGGGGTGACAGAGGGTCCCAACAGCTGGCACTGCTGGAAGCGGAGATAAGTCTAACAGGGAAGAACTGACATAAACACCCCACTGTGACTGGCCCAGATGCCCTGTGCATTCTGGGAATAGACTATCTCAAGAGGGGCTATTTCAAGGACCCGAAAGGGTACCGGTGGGCCTTTGGTATAGCTGCCTTGGAGGAAGCCGAGCAGTTGTCCACTTTGCCCAGTCTCTCAGAGGACCCTTCAGTGGTGGGGTTATTGAGGGTTGAGGATCAGCGGGTGCCAATTACCACCAAGACCGTGCACCGGCAGCAATACCGCACCAACCAAGACTCTCTGCTTCCCATCCAGCAGCTGATTCATCAGCTAGAGAACCAGAAAGTGATCAGCAAGACTCACTCACCCTTCAACAGCCCCATATGGCCAGTCCAAAAGTCTAATGACGAATGGAGGCTGACAGTGGACTACTGTGGCCTGAATGAAGTGACGCCAGTGATGAGTGCTGCCGTGCCGGACATGCTAGAGCTCCAATAAGTTTTTGAGAAAGGAAGTAAGATAATTGAGATCCTCCTGAGGGCCAGTTTTGCCATAAAGCGAAGTAAGGTTAAGGGACCGGCACGGGAGATCCAATTCTTGGGAGTGAGGTGGCAAGATGGACGTCGTCACATCCCAATGGATGTGATCAACAAAATAGCAACCATGTCCCCACCAACCAGTAAACAGGACACCCTGTCTTTCTTGGGCGCTGTGGGGTTCTGGAGGATGCACATCCCAGACTACAGGCCAGATTGTAACCCGGCTCTACCACGCCCCTGAAGAGACTGGAGCAGGTGGTCTTTCCTGGAAAGGCTCAACTGTGCATGACAGACACAAAAGCAGTTCAGTTTTGTGAGGAACCTGAGCCTGGGCTGCTCTTAACATTTTGGTAGAAGAGTCTGAATCCCAGAAATCCCTCATATATAAGATGAACAAGACTGAATCATGGAGTGTATGGAAGTCTAGTCCACTGCCTTTCTTGGGCTCTTAGAGAGTGCAGTCACAGCAAATATTCCTTACTTACTAAATACCTCTCTATATTTTGCAGGCTGTATCTTTTAGAGTGCAGAGTAAACTGCTAGAGGACAGAAACAGCCAGCTAGTAATAATGAGACTGGGTGACAGCATGGGACTGAGTGAGAGAGACAGATGAAAGAAAAGTTATAAGGCATCAGACTTCAAATACTGCCTGATCTGGCAGCTGTCCCATGCATAGTCCCATTAACTTCCTCTAGAACCATGCCCAGGAGTTAGAGAGCCAGAGATCAATAGGTATATCCAATTCCAAGTTTGTGTGCCTGTAGCAGTAGAGAGCTGCCTACACTGCTTTGCAGGTCTTTAAAAAGCAAGACCTCAAATTTAGCTCCCCTTGTGGCAACAGTAGTTGCTGAGAAGGTTCCCTTTGTTTTTGAACGTCATCTTGAATTTTTCATGCCTGTATATGTACTTAGAGTACAGAGGAAGGAAATAACTGGGCAAATCCATCCTTCTGTTCAATTTGCTCAAAAGTTTTCACATCCTGCCTTGGTTCTTTGTGCATGTGTGTGTAGGCAACCTTAACAGCACATCTGGAGCAGTGTGTATAGAACTGCAGCTTTCAGTTTCCACATAAACCTATGCACACTTAGGGAATGAATCACTGCTTTTGGCTCCTCTGTAGGCGGTGGTGTTTCCCACACTTCATTTTTCTTCTAGTAATGAGGTCCACTCTGGTTAATGCTGCACAGGTGACAGGATAAAAAATGTTGCTGGATAATTGAAGATATAATGACTTCCCTTTACTGCAAATATGCAGCCCATGTACAGCCAGCAGCTCCCTTTAATTTGCAGTATGATCTGAAAATATGATTGATAAACAATCACCGTGGCTTAGGTGGTATCTTTCACTATCACATAATTATAATATTGGGGTGGGGCACCATCCTTAGTCTTTTATTTTATTTGCTTCCTTTTCAATCCTACCACACACAAAAGTATGTCAAGCTAGTGCTTCAATGACTAACTCTTCTGACTTTCATTTGAGGGGGATAAAAAGTGCTAGTGAGTGTGCCTTTGAGAGCCATGTGAGGAGCAAACCTTTAAAGAGCTTTTATTTCTGTCCCATCATCTCAAATTATCTTGTTTACCCCCTGAATTCTGAGCAGGTACCATTACTGCACTCAGTTGTCCACATCACTCTTTTGAAGGGAAAATTAATTCTGAATTACTGGTCCTATAACTGCCTACTTCTTCACATCATCTGTCAGCAAAATAAGCAGACAAAAGCTGGCTAAGTGGATTTCTGTTAGCTGCCATTCAAAAGGAAAGGGACAGGTGTTGAATGAAGCTTCTTCTTCCAAATGCTAGTTAACAATACATATAGGAGAAGTTTAATTGCTTGCATCCACCTGCACCCTTGTCATTTCTTGGCTTTATTGATTTTAATGAAAATATTAAGTGCACTTCAGGAGCAGCAGCTAAGTGACATGTTGATTGAAATATACAGGAAAATGTATAATGGAAGCAGGCTATTACAGTTTTAATAGAATATGAAAGAAGTAACATCTAGAGGAACATTTTTCCCTGTTATTCTTATGCATATAACAAGTTCTGAGATGAGTAATTGAGAGCTGAATAAATGTTTGGTTGTTGTTAAAGAAGCCTTTCACCTTAAGAACCTAATTTTTGTTGAATAAAGTGACCCGGGCTTTTTGGCATATTTTATTCCATTAGGTACCTTTCAGAGTGCCACATAAACACAAAATATGTGTATGAACACTATCCAAATTATGATAGCTCAGCATTGCAAACAATGATAGCTTTGTAGTGGAGGCATTCAGTAGGAGCCTCTCTGTTTGAGTAAAAGTTTGTATGAATGGCTTGGAGTTTGACTGAAGCTAAATTTTCAACTATTATTTTTAGAGGACTTTGGCCTTAATGGAGCAAGCAGTATAAAAGCCACCATATCTGCTTTGATTCAAGAATACAATTCAATGAAAACTGCAATTTTAGTTCTTCGTATTCAAGTTTCTTCCTGCTTCTACTTGGTGTATCTAAAGCTGGCAAAGAGTTAAGATACATCAGCCCCTTTGACTGAAGAAAGACTTGGTGCCTTTCCAGAACAGAAGTTCCTCAAGGAACTTCTCTTATGCTAATACAGAGAACAGATGAAAAAAATCTTTATGCCTCTCTCTAAGTATCTGTTGTGTTAGTATCTCTGAGCGCTGTCCATAGTTCTAACTTCCCCATACTGAAAGGCAGGGTAGAGCTGGAAAAGTAATACAGAAAACTAATGAAGACAGTCAAAGTTGAACACAAAACGGGTTTTGTATAAGGATCTTTCAGCTATGGAAAATAAGTGCAAAATCTGGGAAGGCCTCATAAGGAATGTTTATTCCAGCACAAGAATGAGGCACAAGAAATGATATCAGCATGTTCAAAGCTAACTCAAGGAAGTTGTTCTTCCAGTAGATAAGCTGTGGAAACATTGTGAGATTCAAAATGTGCAGGTGTTCAGACAGCTATTAGGCAAGTTCAAGGAATTAAAATCACTCAAGGCATACACAGATAAGATCTTTCTTGGAAAATTCCTTCCCAGCGTCTGGCAGAGTACTCATGGGAAGTCAATATTGTGCATTTGCTCTATTCTTATAGGCATCCTTATTAATATCAAAGACAGGATAGTGGGCTCGATATGGTCATTCCTGCATTATTAAGTGTTCAGGAAAGTCATTTTTCCATCATCCTGTTCCTCAATCTGGGCAGGACTTGCCCATGAACATTGATAAAGCCATCTCAGGATCTTTCCCTGAATCTGTGCTTTTCCACAAGCCCTACAAAAGAATTTGACAGGCAAGCGGTTTACTTATACTGATCTTTGCCGGTTATGACGACCTGCTTCTTTGTCTTCTATTCACTTATGTATCTGGTCTTATGCTTAGATTGTGAGCCCTTTTGTGTAGCAACATTTCCTGATCCGTGCTTGTGCAGCACGAAGCAACATTGGACACTGGTTTCTGACTAAGTATTCTAAAAGTATGAAAATTGTGGTAATTTATGAAACAAAGAATATCAGAAATTGATTTTTAAATGTGTAGGATATTTTAGTTTGGGATTTGCTGTGGTATGGAATTTGCAGTTTTGAAATGTGTAAGCTTCATTGAACTGGAGGTGTGAAGCTAGGTAACTTCCTTCATAATAAACATGTATTAGCATAAGAGAAGTTCCTTGCATGTTTGAGCAAGTTGGTTTTGTCCTGTACACGTTACTTTATATTTATCTGCACTGAATTTAATTTGCCATTTTACTCCACTATTCAGACTTCCATCCAGCTCTTAATAAGTAGACCTTATCCTTAGAGCCTGGAAAGCATAGTATCATTGCAGTCTTTTCCAGATTACTTGAAAATATACTGAGCAATACAGACTCCTGTGGGACTTCCTACTTTTTGTTTTCTATGTTTTGTTTTGTTATATATATATAGGAGACTATTTACTCTGATTCCAAGAGTACCTTAGTTTCTTTATCAGACATCAATGACGGGTTTTACTAAATGTCTTTTGAATACAAAGTGATTTATCTTGTTGCTGTGCTCAATGCCTCTTTTAAGAAACTGCGATAGATTAGTGAGATTTTAGCCACCTGTGCAGAAGCCACATTGATGCTTCTTCTATATATCATATTTAGTCACATAGCTTGTATCTATTCTTTAGAATAATTGCTATTGTTCTGTCTAATATGCACATCAGGCTTTGTGATGTGTAATTCCTAAAATCTTCCCTGTGATTCCTCTAAATGTTTTTCATCATGCTGGCCACCATCTATTCCTATGACACCGACAGTTTTAAATGAGAGATTACATGTTGCAGTTAGTAACTTGGCTATTTCATCCATGAGTTCCTTTGAAGCTCTTGGGTGAATACCATCTGGTCTGGTGATTTGTTATTGTTCATTACAACAAAATGGGATATGGAGGTTGGATTGAACATCTCAATAGTGAGGATGATGGAAGGGGAATAGGTCAGAAGTAATAGAAATATCTTAAAAGTAAAGATAAGCAGTTTGTGGTTGACATAAAAGGCAATAGAGGGAGATTCAATGAGAGGAATATGGTCAAAGAGGTGTTTTCAGAGGATGATCTTCACAGAAAAACTTTTAGTAGATCTGACTGGGTAAAATTTTCCAATGGTGGAGAAAAGGACACAGAAAAATAAAGATTAAACTTTAGCAGAACCTAGGCAATAAACTGCAAAAACATACTAAGAAAGACTGTTTATAAAAGCTGTGAGCAAAAATTCTGCGTATGTGAGCTTGACAAAACTAATTTGTGAGAGTTTCAGTGTTGGAACCTGACCCATAGTGAGAATTGGATAGCTGAAAGGTTACTGCCATGGTATTGTAGTCTGGCTATGATTTGCTAAGATTGACAGAAAAAGGAAAGATTGTTAAAGAATAGGGACTGAGGCACAATAGCTTAAAGTAAGGAGGGTTGTCTGCATGCAGAGTCATACAGACTAAAGAAAACTCGTGACTGAACATGGATGGGATCTCCAGGGAGTCCTAAAGAAAAGTTAATTGAAAGTAATGGACATTGCATTTAGTAGTGCTGACGTTGTGCTTTATTTGTGAAGTAAAGTACTATTATCCTCAGAAATGCTTTGCAAAGGCAGTTTGCTCATATCAGTCATAAGTCTTTTGAAAAGCTGAATTACAAAAGAAAAGCTTCACCCACTTCATGTGATTCTGTGTAACTGTGAATTTAAGCTATGTAAGAAAACTGGGAAATTGTAAGAGACTGAGGATTGAACAAGGACAGCTGTACTGTATGTTCCAGCTGTTGAAACGGGCAAGGGATAACATAACTGCAGCTCAGAAAAAGCATGGAGGATATAAAAGGGTGCCTGACTATGCTTTAAGATACAAATTACCTCTGATAGCCTTTCGGTAAGATAGATTATGACCAAAAATTTCATGTTCCTTTTCTGTTCTTTAAGTAGACTTAATAAGAAAATGCTTTATCTCAGTTCACAAGTAGCTATGTTTCAGTACAGAAAAAAATATTAAAAAGAACAGGACTCAAAAAGCTGCACAACAGTAAATAAGGCTGTCAGGAAATGTGATGTGAACAAACTGGAAGAGTTGCCATGGTTGTTCCACGTAAAAGTGAAACTTGAATAAGAATATGTGAGAAATGCAGAGGGGAAATACAGGCATAAACAAGATAATTCTTGCAAAATGACATGAAAAAATATTCTCCTTTTCATACATACTAGTTTGTGGAAATATTTGAACACATACACTGTCCTTTTCACATAGTCACTGGGAGAATGAAGACTTTGCACGCAACTAAACCTGTTTGGAATACTGCATGGTCTTGATTTGATTCCTACTCTTTAAAACTCTTTTAAAAAGTATGAAGCCCTAAATCTCTTCATTGTACAGTTTCCTAAACATCACTTTCACTCATTAGATTGTCAGCATTTTACAGGTGTTCACATCATGAGAGTCTAGCTGGGTCTTTTGAAAATCTTAAATAGAAAAGGCAGCAAATCTGAAAGACAGAGAAAGGTTTTTATTAATGACATTAACACTTCTGTTTGTGGAGGCTATTATGTTTGAAATAATACTGTGAGAAAGGGTATTTTATTTAGAATAATAGCAGCTGAATTTATAACAAGCATGATGACTTTGGACATAGGCAGATTACTAATTTTGAAAAGATATGATTCTGAATGTTTTTTTTTTGTCAGTATTCAGACTTCTGAATGGACTTTTCTGCAATATTATTGGTGGAATCAGGTTTTCCTTTTTCATCTTCCTTTTTGGAAATGTTCCTTTTTCAATTTACATTTAATTCAGATGGTCAAAATTTTTTGCATTCCTATTGCCAAATGAAGTCATAAAGTGTGTCTCAAAAAGACAAGAGACAGCTCCTAAGAAAAAAAAAACATGTAATAATATAATTTATTCAGAAATAAAAGGAGAAATGTTTCTGGCATTCTAGTTGCAATGATAGCAACAACTTTATCTTGATTTTAATAGTAAGCATATCATTACGGGCTGTACTGGTTTTGCCTTTCAATGACTTTGTTAGTACTCAAGGACTGTGGTAGTTAGGTGAGATGAAAAAATAAAGAAAAAAAACACCCTATGATTTTGAAAATTCTGAAGTTTTGTTACAGTTTTCATTGGTAGTATAGCTGACAAGACTATGTCCAAGACTGAATATCCTGGTCATCAATGACTATTACAAAAGAAGCAGATTCTCAGCTCCTAATATGGTGTACTGGTGCAGTGTTCTCAGAAATGAGCTATTCTTTCCAAGTTTAGAATTGTTTCTTCACAAGTTCAGACCATTTTCTCCATGTGTTTCACAGGACATTTCTTAGACACTGGAGTTAAATCAGTCCATGCAACAGATGCGTTAGTATTTGATCAGGATTTGAAGGGCTTATTTTCATGTATATTTTCTTTTTCTCTAGCTGTTGCTGTTACTTTAATTATGTTTTTAATCTGGCATTAATGTTACTCCTTAGGTAAGTCTGAGGTAGCAATTTTGACTTAGATATTCTCATTTAAACCTCATAACGTTTTTAGCTCCCTCATTTTTTTTCTTTTATTAAATTCAGGCCAACTAATGCCTAAGCCAGAAAGATGAGTATAGAGCATCTGCTGTCCATTTGGACCGATGATTGGCATTTTGAAAATGATAGAGGAGACGAAATAGATATCTTATTTCTAGTTTCTTGTGCCAATGTGTCCAGCAACGTGTGGGGTCATGCATGGTGTGAACAACAAACTTTACTCACCCCTAGATTAGCAAAGATAATCTGCACCAGCAATGGGGTCAGAAGATGCTTCTGCTTGTCATGGATGTCATGCTGCAGTCAGTATCCAATTCTTAGGCACAAACCATAAGAAGATCTACTGTGGACAACAAGCTTTTCTATGAACCTAGGTGAGTTTATTGGTTTGGATGCTATAGGATGAGAAATATCAAAAGTAAAATCCTGAAACAGCCTGTATTCTCAGCAAATAAAAATTAAATTTGGTTCATTAGATTTTGACAGGATGTTATTTAAGCTTATGTAAAATACCTTTTGTAAATCTCTGTATTAATACAAGGAGTGTAGGTATTTTGATTTATAGCTGTATTTCACTTGGAAAAATCACACTGCTGGCTGTGTCCCCAAATTTAAACACACAGTGTACAAATTTGAAAAAAATCAATGAATTTCCATAAAATCAATAGGTTGCCTTATTAACTATTCCTATGCATTCTTGAATTCCTAAATTCAAAACAGAAACTGATATTTAGCCAGTTATAATTTAATGTGATTTTTTCATTAATGAAATTATTTACAGAAATCTTCGCAAAGTAGACAAACAGTGGTTTTAAACAGTTGCATATATAACTCATAAAATTACATTGGTTTGTCAGATTTTTCAGTAAAATAGCAAGTAATGATTACATTCAACCTCTCTATTGTAAAAACTTTTGTTCTGGAGAAAAAGGAAAAACATGGTGTTGGTTTTATAGCCTTGAAAAGCAAAATTATTAGCTTTCTCTGCCAAGATAGATGCTGGTTGACAAAGACTTTACATACACATTTTACAGTTAGGTATGCATGAAAAAGATGGGATTTGGGGTCTATTGAATGACTCTTATCCTGTCTAATATTATTTGGTAATAGGATATGATTCTATCAGACATCTGGTGTGTAATCTACTGTGCCTTAATCATGAAAGAATATATCTGTGTGCAAAAATGATGAGACTGTTAAATATAATGAATTAACATCGCCTGGCAAATGGTTTTATTCATTTCAATGGGTGGCATTACAGAAGGAAAAGTTAGTCTTAGCAACTACGTTTTTGCTAGCTCTGGGGATCAGCTACAACAAGCAAAGGACTTTCATGTGGAAAAAAATAAAACAACCCTTGAAGTGTCCGATGAATATTTCATAGAACTTGTGACTTGCAGAGTGTTCTAACATGTCTCTTTGTACTCTAGTCAGCACTGGACTAGAGAACGTCATCTTTACTCATATCAGTAAACAGCAGTCACATACAAAAGACTACATTAAAATTGAAATGTAGGCCACACTTGAACCCTATAAATTCTCTTTACCTTTTGGCAAAAGAGCAGGAACTTTTAGGGACCAGTTTTACTTTGCCTGAAATGTCTTGTCTGTTGGGTTTTTTTAGGATTAAAAGGCAACCGGCTCTGATAATTTACTTGCATTATAAATAAAGTGAAATATTAATTTATTGCACTATACTCTGTGTCTCTTGGTATTTCATAATTTGTCTTCCTTTCCAGATTGTCTCTTTTCAAGTGTGTCACCTACATTAAACCTATCTTAAATTGGAGTAAAGTAACATATCACTAATTTAAAGAAAATTAATATTACAACAAAGTTATAATTATAATGTCTTTTAAAGAAAAAAAAATCTAGGGAGTTTTAGTATGTACCTTTTAATAGTGAATCTTTTAAAAGATTAGGTATAGAAATGCAGAATTAATGGGAGATGGACACCTTAAATTTATACTAAAATGAAGTAGGACTAGTAGCTTCAGGTTAGATCAAATGGATTCTTAAAGGCAAATACTTTAAAAAAATTCTGTGTCTGTCTTGGGTAAAATCAAATCTTAAAGAATTATGGAATTAGGAAAAGTTCTTTCTTATGAGTTTTGTGCAAGAAATTCACTAGTTTTGAAGTAGGTCTGCACAGGGGATGTGCAGCAGATCATGATTCAGATTGAATAAAGTCACAGAATATAAGGTCACATCAAATATAATTTGATCTCCTTTGCATCAGAAGCTGCTACATTTCATTCAGGTGTTTCTTTTCTAAAGCAAATACCTTGACTGTGATTAATGAGCAGATTGTGTACTGCTGAGTTCCTCAGCACTGCCTGGCATCTGTGAGTGGGAGGGATATTTACTTGCTCGTAAAGAAAAAAGCTGCACTACTCAGACAATATGCTATGAATTCCTTAAATCAGGGTGGAAGCACTGTGATAGAGATTCAGCTGTTATGTTGATAGGCTGGACAAGATTGCACAAGATTGGATTTTATTTGCAATTAATTTTTTAAAATATTGTTTACATGTGAAGATGAAACCTGTCCAACATATACTGCTAACATCAGCTATGCAGTAAGAAAAAAATATTCAAGTAGTTTAGTATTCAATTCTGCCAAACAAACAGATGAGTTTTTAAACCTCATTGTATTGAGTGAAACACAGCCATGCTGTGATTTTAGTTATGGAGAAGTGCTGTTGGAAATCAATAAAACAACATGTTTTTCCTTACACAATGGCTTTCTAGTCAATAAAAGTATCAAGTTATGTGATGTAAAAATGTGGTATTTAGGTAGAATTCCTCAGAATGAAAGTCTAGTTTTTTACGGGCAGAATTTATAGATAATATTTTTCCAACTCACTTCCCAATATGACTTTTAATTTGATAATGCTTAAATGAACTTCTGAGTCAAGATTACAGATGTGTCAGACCAAAACTACTCATTTTCCCCCAGTAATTCCTACTGACAAATTATTGTATAACACTATCTGTTATTGAGAAGATTCAGGGTGGTGGAAATTTAGCTTTCTTCACCATTACACAAAAATTGCAGGTTCTGAATGTGAATTATATACTGTCTTACAGAAAAACAAACCCCACTTTTTGAAACCCTCCCAAGTTACAAATGATTTGGGTATCTGCCTTGAAAACAAGGATTCTGATTCCCAACTATTTTTTTAGGCTTTGAAATGTGAAATCATTTCACATCAGAAAGAAGAGCACACACAAGGGTCCTCAAAGGATCAACCTGCTACTTAATAGGAAGGAAACACAATTGCAGAGCTGGACAGCCCAAATAACACCTTTCTTTTGAATCCTTTATATGTGGCAACACTGAACATCCTGTATGCTTGACTGGGCTTATTTATGTGTACATTGCAAGACAGCACCTCAGCTAGGAGGCAAAGGTAAGAAAAACACTGAAATCAGTATGCATTTGCCAATTAAATAAGAAATATATTGGCTTGGGCAATGCTGCCCTTGAACATCACTGACCAGATCATCTCTGACTGATGCCATAAAAAATAGTTAACTCTTAAATACTGTGTCCTGCAATTAGATATAATGATTCTTCCAGTGCTTACCCCTCACAGAAAGAGAAAGCTGGGATAAACAAGGACTGTTTATATAATGCATTGCAGCCAGTTGCAGTCCTGGCTGTCCCATTACTGTCCTGCGAGGGAAGGCTCTTTTCCTCATCCCAATGTGCTGCAATGTTCTCTTGAGAAAATACTACCTTCAGTGTGGGTCTGAGATTTCATGTATTATGTGTCTATACATACACCCCTTTATATGTATGTTTATTTACATTTATATACATCTGCTGTTTGTGTTCTCACACACACATGCACATCCTCTAACTCTATATAAATAATGGAGAATATGTGAGTGCAGATCCTGTAAATCATAAATGAGACAACTTCTGACACACAGTGACAATGGTGAATGAGCTGAGACATTAAAAGGTGTTAGTCTGAGCCTGTTGAAAATACTGGGCAGGGAAAGTAGTGCATAGATTGTGCTATTCCCAGTCATGCAGGGAAAATATGAAGGAAAGAAGTGACCTTGCACATATTGGTTCTGCTTGAGAAGCTCTAAGTGTCTGTGGGGGAAGAGATGAAGGGAAGAAAATAAAAGATAGGTTATCTGTACATAGCTACAGTAAGACCAGCTGGATCAATACAGTGGGTCCCAATCATCATTATCTGGGCCTAGAAATAGGACTCTAAGAGTCAAGGTTGCATTAAGAAGAAATGTGTGCTTCCTTTTAATGGAGATGGATTGTGAACTTGCTTTTGTTCGTGTGTTTGTGTCTTCTCAGAGCCCCTCCTCCTCGCAGAAGAGGCTGAGTATTCTCCACACTGGGCAATACCTGGGTTGTGCTCACCTCCACCTCTCATGAGCAACTGCATCTTCAAAGCTCACATTTTTCTTCAGGTTTCAACAGGATCTACAACTGTGGAACTTCTACAGTGAAGATACAATTTCACTGCCCTTAACTACCCTGAAATCCTTCCAACTATAAGATCATTCAGCACCATTGGCATCACAGAAGCACAAAGCCTCAAGGTATAATTATTTATATTAAATGTAATGAGCACAGCAGAGGCGAGATTCAGGGAATACGATGTTATCACGGCATTGTGGTTTAATCTACAGCAACAAAACACCACACAGCCACTCACTTATGCCCCCTCTGGTGGAATGGAGGAGAGAATCAGAAGGGTAAAAGTGAGAAAACTCATGGGTTGAGATAAAGACAGTTTAATAATTGAAATAAAAGGAAAATTAAAAATAATAGCAGTACTGATACTACTACCAAAATTGTAATGAAAAGGAAAATAACAAAAAGAGAGATAAATGAAACCCAAGAAAAACAAGTGATGCAAATGAAAACAATTACTCACCACAGACTGACCAATACCCAGCCTATTCCTGAGCTGTGGTCCTCTGGTCAGCTTTCCTCTTAGTGTATATGTAGAGCATGGCATCATATGTTACGGAATATCCTTTTGACCAGTTTGGATCATCTGTCCTGGCTCTATCTCCTCCCAGCTTCTTGTGCACCCTGAGCCTTCTTGCTGGCAGGGCAACATGAAAAGCTGAAAAGTCCTTGACTTAATGCAAGCACTGCTCACTGCACTAAAACATCAGTGTGTTATCAACATTATTCTCATCCTGAATTCAAAACACATCACTATACCTGTTACTAGTGAGAAAATTATCTCTATCCCTGCAGAAAGCAGGACACATGGGATATAAAGCACACATTTAAACAAAAGGTACTTGATAATTTAGAAAGTCTGTGTAGACTAAACACAAGTCTACCAGCTGA